>JAUZSX010115574.1:0-17924 GCA_034780655.1 Idiosepius hallami
ATGAGAAGGCTTATGCTTATGTGGGGTTGAAGTTATCAACTACCGTGGAATTTACACGGGTTCTGCTAGTTTCTATTGATATGAAATAAAGAACACATCCAATTACAATATTAACCAAAAGCAAGAATGAATTTCACATTCTTTCGTTTGAAAAAAATAGTTATTTATCAACATATCTCCTATGTTTCAAAATCACTTTAAATAGCCTCTCGTCAACTGATGATGTCAATCAGCGGATTTGAGATGGTGGGATGCTATAGGAAACTTCTTAAATCTACTTCCAAAGTTCATCCTTCGTCGAAAATTGAACACTTCCTTGATAAACTTTCATGTTTATTATTGACCAGAGCTGCTCAATTGGGTTTATATCTGGAGAACAAGGTGGCCATGTCATCAAATTTTCTCCATTAATGCCTAATGTCTTAAGGTAGGATGGCTGTGTTGGATGACGCATTGTCGTGCTTAAAAATCAATTTTCAATGACGTGCCAATGAAAGTTCATCAAGCCATGGTGACAAATGCTCATTTAAAAATAAAATATAAGACTGGCTTGAAATTTCAACACCTGGCACTCGAAATGGCCCTATTAGTTAATCGCAAATAATTCAAGCCCAAAATATGACACCTCCACCTCCCTGCAGACGAGGGAATCTATATGGGGTAGAGAATCCAAACTTTGACCCACCCATCTGGCCATCAAGGGTTACTCTAGTCTCATCAGTGAAAAGAACATTTTCAAAGCTGGTTTTCATGTATTTCTGAGCTTGGTTAAAATCAGGTCAAAATATTTGTTCAAATTCCACAAAAACCAGGAAAATAAAGCACCTTGTAATGCTCTTCCAGTGTACTAAATTTCACCTCTGCGTTTTATAGAAATTTCAAAATTAAAAAAATATTAACCTGCAGTAAAACGATACACAGGGATCATATTAAGATTACACCTTGAAATGTCTGGATGTAGCTGAATTGGTAGCGTGTCAGGTTAATATTATTATAACTCAGGTACAATGCTGGTTAATTTTTCCCCCTCAAAACTGGAAAGAATTGAAGACACAAATAAATCTGAATTTTTGGACATATTGCAGCATTAACTCATATATTGAATTTATATAAATCATAAATTGAATATTAAAAATTCTTAATGCTGCAATATTTTAAGTCATAAATTTATTCTATTTTTTACTAGAATATTTTGTCCTTTTCTTTTCCAGTTTTGACATTTTTTTTTCTAAGTTCAATCTTAACCATATTACTTTTCATGCTCGCATTTTTCTATTTGATATATTTTTTCTTTTTCTCGTAATAATTTTTTTAAATAAAATTAAATTCATGCTAAAAACTGACTTATTACTTATTCTTTAAATTTTTTATTCCCAGCACCCCTCACCCCAAATAAAATTGTCCTGTAAAAGTGAACATGACAGGGTATTATTGTAGACCGAATAACCCCAGTATTTTTTCTTCTTTCAACCTTTTAACTTTTAGAGATTTTTAGGGGATAATTTTTGATAGATTTACTCAAATCACATAAAACTTTGTTGTTTTTTTTTAATCCATCCTTTCTTGGTGTCCAGTATCTTTTATATATATATATATATTATATATATATAATTTTTTTTTTGGGGGGGGAGGGTCAACACCAAAATTAAAAAATACAATAAATTACAACAGAGGCAAACTGCAAAATTAACATTTTCTTTATTTACACTTGTTAAAATGAAAAAAAAAAAAAAAAATGGTTGGCATAGCAACAGCTGAGGTGGCAATTGCTTACTGTCACCACTCTGAGGCAAGCTAGGGGTGACCCAGGGAAATAGGGTAGGGAGGTAAAAAAATTGACATGAGAAGTGGAGAGTGGAGGTTTAGAGAGGGACCTTGAGAGAAGGAGGGTAGAAAAAGAAAAGACAAAGTGTGAGGGGGAAGAGGACCAAAGTGAATTGGAGAATTTAGGATGAAAGAAAGGGGATTTTTTTAAGGGACCAAATACCCCCTTCCCTACCATTAAAAATGGAAATCAATTGGTTGATAATGGCTGAGGTAAGATGTAAATAATTATTGGGTTAGTTTTGGAGACTTCAACAACCTTTGCAGTCATTTTATGACTAGGGCTGAGATAATATGCTTTTGTTGAAGACTATTCTTGTTACAGACTTTTGCAATTTTACCATTTTTAAATTCTGGAGTTATCAGTAGGGCTGTGACAACATGCTTTAATTAAATATTTTTGTCACAGCCTAGAGATATCAACTGATGTAACAAGCATATTCTTTAATAAAAGCATATTGTCAAAGCTCTATTGTCCTTAAAATCAAAATGGAAGTGAAGGAAGAAATGGAATGAGGAAGGTAGGGACTTGGCCTCTCCAAATTGCTGACCTTTCCACCAATTTCTCTGTCAGTCTTAATATTATGCGTTCCCCCCTTTTCTTGCTTATCAGAGTAGAAACTGCTCCTCCAGGCATTGCAATGTCACCTACTTCATTTTAGCCGCCATCATTGTCATCTGTTTCTCTTATTTTCATGGAAGAAAAATTACTTTTTTTTTCTCTTCTATTTTAAAAAGGGGAGGGACAGTAATCTTCTAGTTTAGCCGTGTGACTTAACAACGTGGAGTAATTTAGTGTCATTAAACACAGCCAAATTATGGAGTGGTGTTATATTTTTCCTTACAGTCTCTATAAAAATCAGGTAATTATCTAACCGATATGAAAATTTCACCAATTATTAAGTGAACAATGAGTTTTATTCAATTTCATTTAACATAACCAATATATAAATATATTTGTTCGTTTTCTACAATGTTCATCCTACTCTAAAAAGGAAGTATCAAATAAAGAAGTAGGGGAGTATATATAGATAGATAGATAGATAGAGATAGATAGATAGAGAGATAGATAGAGATAGAGAGAGAGAGAGATTATGAAAAAAAACTTTTCTTTCTTGGTTTAATAATTGGTGAAAACTTCATATTGATTAGATAATTATCTGATTTTTTTTTTAGAGACTCCAAAATTGATAGCACTAAACACCAGCCCATTATTTAGCCATATTTTATGACACTAAACTACTGCAATTCACTGAGAGTCACAAGATTAAAGCAGAAGATTGCTGAGGAGAGAAACAAAAGATGAAGATACAGTGGAGAGAAACAAAGGTCACAATCACCCAAAACGACAATGGAGAGACGAACAAGGATGCTGGCTGGCTGCCACAATTTGGGCAATAATACGCTTTATCTTCTGGACTTGTATGGGCGTGTGTTTGTGTATGCGTGAATGTGGAGAAGTTCTTAGTCGGCTCACGTCTTTAGCCACTTGATAGTGGCCACAATCAAATGGATGCACATATACACACATACTGTGCATATAGATCATATACACACACACACACACATACACCAACAGCCATAAAAAAAAAGTTCAAATAAAGGACAAACGCCCATTAGGACGGATAATACTGGTTGCCATAAGAAGGCCAGTGTGGATGGGGGTAGCCTCCATAAGGTGTGTTCTGAAAAAGAAAGAAAAAAAAACAAAAGTTTAAAAAACCAGTCAAGACAATTTGCCATTGTCTAGGTGTAAGAATAACACAGACTCAAAAACCTCATCAACTCAATGAGAATAACTCATCAACATGAGGGGCAAAGCCTGGGAATATGATTGAATTTGTACCTGACCAAGTAAATATATCCTTTGCTTGAAGTATTTAAATTGACTTAACCCACTTTTGAATGGACATAGAGTCTGAATGCGTTGTAGAAAAAGGTAGATCAAAGACATCATTTTTGGTTGGATCGGATTAGCAGCAGACTGTGGGGTGGGGGGGTATGATGTTGAGAGACCTGAAACTTTCTAAAGACTTATGCAAATAACATATGCCAACAACAACACCTAGCATGCCTTCTTCACTCTGGAGTGCATAATCAAACCAAAACTCCCCAAAATTTTTCAGATTAAAAAAAAAAATAAAAAAATCTTATATTGAAAATGGGTTTATAGAAATAGCAGCAACTTACTTGATAAGAGCCCCAATGTGCATACGGGGCATAACCCTGGGTGGTTGACTGCATACCAGCTGCTGCTGCTGCAGAAATATCATTTGTTGTTGCACCAGAAACAGTGGATGCCAAAGCCAAATCTTTGGAGCCATTTGTCCGATTATTGGCACCACTGGTACCGGCAATATTCGTGCTTTCTACTTTCAGCTTTTTCTCACAAGATTCTTCTCTAAAAGAGAGAAAAAAAAGAAGATAATTAAAAATGATATGAAAATACAATAACATCAGTTTTCATATTTGGTAAAATATTTTTGGTATCAGAACAATAATTCAATAATTGTTTTTGTTTCTTGGTGGCTTTATGCTTTTATTGTTACTAAATTTTCTTCTATAGTAAATGACAAAGGTTTTTCACAGGCCAAAAGATTAAATTCCTGAAAATTTGTGATTTCAAGAAATATAAAAATAAAGATTATAGTCTGCATAATAAATATACAAAGTATTTTTCCTCTTTAAATAATTGAAAAAACTAATTTGTGTCTACTTCAATATAATGTTTGTAACATTTAATGGTACACAATATGAAAATATCTATCTCTTGTCCTTTGAATATTTTTCAACAAAATCTTGATGTCCAAGAACTATTATTGAATAAGGTTATTTAATTTTAACTGAATTCTTTACATAGACATAGATAAAATCAAAAATTCAATTATTTACCGAGAAAATTAAAATCCTCTTCCAATTACTAGGCCTATGACAATATGCTTTCATTGAAGAATATTCTTACAACAAACATGACTAATTTGCAATTTTACCATACTTTTAAATTCTGTAGTTAATAATAATAACTACAGAATGAAAAGAAATGATAAAAGCGCAAATTAGTCAAACAATAGTGAGGGCTGAGAATCATATTGTCGTACTAATTACTTGAAAGGGGGAACCAAGAGTTACCTACCCTGATTCTTGAAGTTTCCTTTTCTTTTCAACATGAGCTTCTTTCAGCAACTTTTGATGCTCATCATAAACATCCAGCAACCTGTAGAGACAAAAACCAACAATTATTATTTATTTTTCTGTCTATCTTATCCCCTTCTTAATCATTTAAATTCCCCAAATATAAATACTTCAAAATAATTTTAAAAATTTGTATTTTTTTTAATTTCAAAGTTTAGTATTTTTTTCTTTTTATTTTACTGCTGTTTTTTTTTCTTTATAAAGCAGTGATTTTCTCTTTAAATCCTTGTTTTTTTTTTAAACCATTGATATTTTTTAGTTTTGTCCGAGGCTGTTCCATACTGAACGCATATTTTCCCTTGTATAGATGGAGAGATTGTCAAAAGATTATGTCCTTGTTTCTGCTACTTACTTAGAAATATCATTTCCAAAATCTTCCAGAAATTCTATCCTTCTTTGTGAAAATTTAATTTTGGTTTGTAATGGAATTTCACTGTCGAGTATGAACGTAAAGGTTTCTAACATTTGGTCATGGTTGATTGGATTCTCCTGGTATTCCAAGTCTAAAAGCTGCAGATATAACTTGGGATTGCTCTGAAATAAAATCAAAAGAAGGAAATCAGAAATATATGAAGAAATCATCATTATTTGTACAGTCAAATCACATGGGAGACACCAGCTCCTGTCAGATCACAAAAGTCAAATAAAGTAGAGTTTGTTCAGTACTAAGATGGCTACAAATACAATATGCACAAATTGTGGAGGGTTTGGTCTAAAAGTTTGATACAACAAATATTCAGTTTCAACTCAGGGGAAATAGAACTGATCAAATTATTTATCAATTGACACCAAATGAGAAATTGAAAACCAGCAGGAAATTTTTAAAATAAAAACTAAAAAGAAAGTCAAGAGAACGAGAGAAAAATAAATAAAAAGAAAGAAAGAAACTCACTTCATCCATTTCAATTGATTGTTTTAATACTTCTCTGGCTTTATCAACATTTTTGCAGATCTAAACAAATTAGAAAAAAAAAACAACAAATCAATGACTTACGTCTCAAATTGGATTCATAAAATTAACTTCTAGTTTTATTTTAAATTAACAAAGAATATCCACACAAAAATTAAGCAAATTCAAACATTCATTGATAAAACTATTTTTTCCCAAGACTTCCAAGTTGAACTGGTTTTGTAATAATAGTAAATAAGATTGGTTATATTTAATGGAGATTTTAAACTTTATTAAATAAAGTCTTCTAAAATAATAAAGTAACTAAGTTTTGTTTTCTCCCAATATTGTGAAAACTTTTTAAAATAAATTAATTCCAAGTCTCATTGTGTTGATTACGTTTATATTTACAAAAGAAATTTTGCTACATATTGTGTAATTAACGACCCAAGTGAAAAAAAGGTCATAAACAAAACCAGCAAAACATGACATACATATAGGGGTATTATCAGCATTGACTTAAACATTTTAGAAATACTTTTTTGTGTCCCTGATATAATTTCTATTTTAACTTATATCAATATATATTTACATGGGCCTAGCTAATCACCATTATATTATTGTGACTTTATCTTAACTTACTCTATTACTCACATAGCTCTCAGCTGGATATAATCCAAATATGAACTAACAATTAAAAAATAATATTCAAGTAAAAACTGAAAACATTACTGCATTTACATTTCTAATATGAATAAGGATTATGCTAAAACAAATTTGGAGGAAAAAAAAAAGTCATTTTCTAAATATTTGAGTATCGTTTACTTGTTTATAAAGATTTATCTCCCTTTCTAGCCCTCCTAACTTAGTTTATCCTTTCATTTGCACCAGCTACATCACAGGCCTTTTTCCATCTGCTCCCCGTTTTCTTTCTGTACCACGAGGCTAACAAGATGTCTCCTCTCACAATCTAGTAAAATGCTATTTCTACAGTGGCAAAAATGTCTTTTATGTTTCTCTACGAATAAATATACCTGTTGATTATAATGGTCTTCAGAGTCTGTTTAACTGACTGCTAGTGCACCTTGTGGGTAGACCAGTACACTGTCATTTTACTGATAATTTCAATGTTAGTTTATGAAGGGACAAAGACGAAACAAGAAGAAAAGAAAGACTTACTTTTGATAAGAATCTTGAATACTTGATGGTAAAAAAGGATCTGATTTCATTTGTAGCAGCATTATTGATATATTCTTTATAAAGAGCCTCGGCATTAGTGAGATTTGGCTGTCGACGCTCCAGGCTGATCCGACGTAGGGCCACCATTGCTAAACCAGGATTGTTTTTTTCCAAATTAGACAAGATTTCCCAAGCCTCATCATGGTTACCTAAAGCAGGTGAGCAGTGAAAAATACATTCATTAATTTATCACAGAGAATATCAAAGTGATTTGTTTTCAAGTTAACAAAAACAAACAAGAGAAGAGGCTTCATAATCTATATATTAATTTTATTTGTGAACTGTTGTCCTCATCTTTCATAGCTGTTATTTCACAACTTTTGGCCAAATTGTCCTCTGGCCTTCGTCATGAAGACTGAAAAATCCAACCTTGATTGCCTTTCAGGGTCCGTAATGCAGTAGATAGAGGCATTGAGTCTCTACGGTTCCAAGTAGCCATTGTTAGAAGATAGTAATTTCAATTCCTACTGAGGACAAGTTGGCTGAAAAATTGTTTAATAAACAGCTACAAAGATGAGGACAACAGTGAGCAGATAAAATCAATACATAAATAAATTATCTAAAAACATAAATTTTCTAAAACTGAAAATAGTTTACAATCTATAAACATCCTTAAGTTTAAATAAGTATTATCCTACTATGAAGTGTGCCACTGGTCAAGACAGAATTTATACTTTTAACTTCTCACAAAAAAAATTTTTTTTACCTTAAATAAATCATACTAAAATTGCTTGCTTTGTACCAATTAATATATAATTTGGAAGTGTTTAAAACATGGTATGAATGAAATTTTATTACAATGAAAGAAAAATTCAGTTACCTTGGCTTTCTTCAAAGGCAGACCACATTAAATGAATTGAAGGTTTCTTTGGTAAATGAATGTTACAAGCTCTTTGGTACACAATACGAGCAGCACTAGCACTATGTTGTTCAATATAGCGAGCATACTAAAACCAAAAGATAAAAACAGACATTGTTAAACAATTGTCTTTAATTTTTATTATAAAAATTATTTTAAAAGGAAAATAAAAAAACAAAAACACCAGTCTTAAAGCAAATTTACTTTGTAAGACAAATTTTATGATTAAAAAGACATTGAAATTTTTCAAGGCAGACAATTCTAATATTTACCAAATTTGAAGAATTTCAAAATATTTTAATGAGGTTTATAATTTAAGAAAATCCTGTGATCTTTATATTAAATAATTAATAATAATTTTCAATAAAATCTTATTTTATTCGCCCACAAGTCAACATGACAGAACGACCAGGATTTGAACGTGCGTATGGCAAATCCGGATCCACTTGCCTAACCATTGTTCCAAGTGGCTTCCCCAGAAAACAAAATTGTTAATTAGGGTGCATTATTAGAAGGGTGAAATATTAGAAGAGTGAAATATTTAGAAAAAATAAATTAGTCAAGTTAAAAAGATGAAATCTTGAAATTGTATTTTGTTTGTTTGCTGATATCTGCTTTCCTTAAGGACGAAGCCCACAGGACAAAAGAACCAGTTATGTTGCATTACAGAACACACATACCTGAGAAGGAACCCTGACAACAAATAAGAAAAGACACCTTCACGTGGTTACATCACATAAATATGTGGATGAAATTAGAAAATTTATTCTTTTCTCACAGTATTTATCAGAAATGGAATTTCATGAAACAAAATAAAATATGCAGAGATGGGATTTAACAAGGCAAGTCTGTTCTGTTGATTATTGTTGTAGTATAATGACACCTTTATGCTCCCATAGATTGCTGATGTCACTTGACCTGTAGCTGAAGGTTGGTAACAAAAGTGAGGTCTGTGCAGTAAAAAAGAGGTGCAGAAGACCATATAAAATCCTTGAAATGTGAAAGGAAAAGTTAGAGAAGGCAAGGATGAAGAGATTGACCCCTAAGGTAAGACTTTAACACCAACTTAAATTTAACCTTGGGGTTGAACATAAACTTTTGTACCCTACTCTTCCTTGCGTCTCCAACACTTCCAGAACATTTCTCCTCTGACCCAACAACATTATAGTGTTAGGCTAACCCAAAATGCAATGAAAGGCTTACTTACTTTTAACCAGAAATCTTCATAAAGAGCTGTTGCAATCATACACCTTTCAAAAAGAACAACTACACGTTCATGGCTGCCGTATTCAATCTCAAAGTCCAAATAATCTTTCCAGTTTTTTAATTGAGACCGTTCTAAAGGTTTTATATGAAAATAGGGGCGCTTAATCTGAAAAATAAACAGGAAATAAGAGAGAAAAAAAAAGTTAAGAATAAATCATATATATATATATATATATATATATATATATATACCCACACACACGCATATACATGTCTGAGAAAGAGTAGAAGTATATTATTGAAATTAAATTCTGAGAGTATATCAATAAATCAAATGACTAAATTAATACATTATTAAAACAGTCAAATCATGTTTGAGACACTGGTTCTCACCAGATCACTGAAGTTAAGACTAATCCAAGCCCAAATGAGTGAGAAGTTTTCCTGTTCAACATTATCAAAATGGGAATTCTAGACACCAATTTAAAGTAGGAATGAAACAAATAGACAATCTTTCTCACTCTTCAAATAATTTTCTATACGTGCATTAAATCCTTATTTTTATCCCAAAAAAAGAAAAAAAAAAGACTTACTCCTTCTTCAAACGCCCAACGTTTACTGACTTCTTCTTCAGTTTGTTTGTGAATTGCTTCTCGAATTTCTATGATTTTTGCTCGTAGTTTATTTGCTTCAGCTTCATCAGACTACAACAATAAAAGTCATCAAATAAATGATTTTTGGAAATATAAAAAAATATATATATATAATTATTCAGACTTCTATTTTCATCTTTATCGTTACATTTACAATGAATAGGTTGCCTGAACTTTTAAAACAATTTCTAGTTTTCCCAAAAATTTGTAAACACTTTGGAGTTTTATTCGCCAAGTAACAAGAAAAAACAAAATTATTCCTCAAAATAAAGCATCATTTTCCAAGACTTTTTACTACCAATCTGCAACCTTTCGAATCTGGTGAAAGTACCATTCATCTTGTTTAAATTGAAGAATTAACACAGTTCCTCAAACTTTTGGGACAACCTATTTATCATACAGAATTCCTTCATATCGCGGTAGATGCACACCAAACCTGCCTGTAAAAACTTGTGCTAATAGTCTAAAAAAAAAAAAAAGACCCTCTATTGACACAAAAGTTTAAGGGAGTTTAACATGCAATGTTGCAATGACAAACTGCCAAAATAATTGCTATTAGCCAAGTATGTTTCACTACGTTAGAAAATATTTTTTACAAATTTTTTTTCTTACTTTTCCACCCTCGCTTTCCACTCCTGGGGGTGCTTCATCTATAGGGGGCTGCTCATCTAAACCTTCTTCCTCTTCAGCAGAAGATTCTGATCCTTTAGCTAAAACTTCTTCTCGTAATTTAAAAAACTCATCAAGGCTTAAGATTTCTTTTGGATGATGGCTATTTACAAAGGATTTGAAACTGATTTAAAAAAAAAAAAAAGAAAAAAAAAAAAAATTAAGACAATTTTAAAATAATGGTTATTTACATAAGATTTGAAAAACAATTATAAAAAGAAAACCTAATTAAATTTTAAAAATATTTCTTTCAAAGTTAGTTCAAATCACTGTTCATGTACCTACTTGTCAAAATGGTGGCTGTACAACTGTAATGGTATTTTGAGGAGTTCATCATAAAGAACCATGACCTTTTTTAAATTTTTCTGCTGTTTTTCCCAATGAATAACAGAGTCCCAAAGGCGATCAGCACGAAAGTCAGTCCCAGCTGCAGACAAAGCTTTCTCATTCAGACTGAAAACATAAAAAAACAAATATGTATATATCAACACTTAGCAAGTATCGATATTTTAGGAAATTGAATAATTTATGTTAACTGCATTAACATCACATCTGTGCAAAAATCATTTAAGTTTAGACACAGGTTTATAATAAATCTGTTAATTGGCAATGATGATTTCTATAAAAAAAAAAACAAAAAAACGCTTGCAAAAGTTTTATTTATACTTTGCTTTATTATTTATTCAAAAGAAACAAGAGTTGTTTCCCTTTAAATGCAAGTGCATAAAATGGATATGACACAGACAAAAAAAGCTTCATAAATCCTAGGTAATTCCTAATCCTAAGAATGGATTTACGGAAAGGTACATTTTGCAACTTACAGAACAAAATTTTGAGAAAATTGAATTTATGTAGAAATTGACATCAGCCAAAATTCAAGGAAAAATCAAATTTTCTTTTTTTACACCAATTTGCCAGAATTTAATTATCAACAAAACTTCAACATTTGTTGCCTGGATAGTTTTACAGCTAATTGAACCTTTAAAGGCTTTTTAATGACAAAACATTGGTTATTGTAGTGTGTTGTAAATGGAAGTTAAATGTTGCTTATGATTTAGCAAAACTTTTTTCCTACTATTTTATTGTATAATTTTGTTTCTGTTAAGGAATCTGAGGAATATTTCTTGGGTCAACTCTCTTGGAAGTTCCTCTTAGATTATTTTTTTGGTGGTATTTGAATTGGATCTGTTTAAAGTCTAAAGAGTTTGTCAGTACATGGCGAACTGGTCTATGGTTCCTGGTGTGGTATGTATGTGTGTGTCCTCTATTTGATTACTTACAGCCGAATCCGGTCGACATTCTCCTCCTGCTCCTCCTCCTCTTCTTGGTCCGGATAAGCCTCAAGAGTAATGTAGGAAATATAATGCAACCATAATTCAACACTTAAAGGAATTGCTTTAACCCCTCGTTCAAAAACCTAAAAATACAAAAAAGGAAACAAGAAAAGATTTGAAAAAGTGGGTTTCAATCATTTGGCCACTGGACAAAAAACCCAGCAGAAAACAGAAAAGAAATCAAATCGTTTTTTGTTTTTTACTTTTTTTTTGGTCAGAAAAAAATGAGGGGAATTAAAAAATCATAAAACAAGGCGAACTAGTTCAAGTACAACCGTGTGATTACCGTCGTCAAAAAGGTGTTCCTGGCGACTGGCACAACGGTTGACCTTTGCATCCATTGCTGACCCAGCACAGCCAAAAAGGGGAAGTAAATCGTGCCTCCATATCCACAGCCCTCCCTTAGTAGAGGGGACAAGTTTCAAAAGAAGTGTGAAAATCTCATAAGAAGAAAAGCTAAAGTTTCAGAGAGCCTCACCACAACTTCTAGGCTTCTTTGTGTTGTTGTATGGAGAAGAGGTCTGTCTGCAAAGAAAAATTTTACATAATAACAGTGAGTAAGAAAGGCTGGTGGCGCCAATCTGAAGGAGAATACCGCTTGGGGAGGAGGAAAGGGTTGGCAGGGGCAGAAAGAAGCACACACTCACTAAGGGAACAATTAAAAAAAAGAAAAAAAAGAATAGAAAACAAAGTAATAATCACCAGAAAATCAGTTCAGAATAAATTTGAAATTTGCTACCTGTTGAGGCACACCAAACGTTTTGATAAACACTTTTTTGTCTACACAGTGGTTTGAATAACACAATATGCTCTATTTAATCCATAGCTGGAGGGAATGTGGAGATTCATCACCTTCACAAGGGTATTAGTCCAAATAAGAACATAAACAGAATGACTGGGTTTCAAACAGGCATATTACAGTTCCAATATCTGACTGCCTATCCATGGTCCTAAGTGGACCTTCCCTTGATAGGTTGTAACAATTGGAATAGTTTTTTTTTTATTTATTTAAACAAAATGAAATGATTTTTTGCAGGTCATAATTTTAAAAAATAATAGTATCTCAAATGCAATTATGATAAAAAGAATTTTACAGTTTATATACAAGATTTTTCTAATTATAAAATATTCTTAGAGTGTTTTTCAGAATCCTTGGAATGATGTTTGATAGTTTGTACATATATTTTTTAGGCTGTTGTCCTAATCTTTAAATTAAAATTAGGAAATGTAAAAACAGAAAAGAAAAGTTTGTTTTTTTGGTATTGCTCTATATCCAACTCTCGGGTGATGATATGTGTAATGTATGCATATGTATCTATACATATTGGCTCACAAGGGTGCAGATTTAGAACATTCCCCCCACTTTTTTAGAGTTCATGATAAACCTTTTTTAACAATCAAATCATGTTATAGACACCGGTTCCCACTAGATTACTAAAGTTAAGCAATGTAGAGCCTGCTCAGTATAAAGATGGGTGACCACTCAAAAATATCTTCTCTAAGATTTAATGCTTTCCTTTAAAATATAACTAAAACTGTTCTTCATATAATTTAAAGGGAAGGAAACCATTAAAAGCTTTTCTTTATTTTATTACAAAAAACGGTAATTTTTTTTTTTTTAAATTCAAAAATACATCTCAAAAACAAAAATAATCTTAATATGTAACATTTATTTTCAAAAATATCTCTATTAAATTTCACCAAAAATTTCTATGCTACTATTTCAATTAGATTAAGGTAAGTAATAGGTAAATATGATATTTGAAGTATTACCCAGGCAAATGGGACTTGCCATTAAGATATTTAAGGAAGCCTATTAAATGCAAATTGTGTTTTCTCATATACTAACTTCATTTCTAATGTTTTTTTTCAACTAAATCCATTTTCGTTCCAAAACTAACTAAAGCTTTTCTATAGTAAAGTAGCCCATTAAATAGAAAGGCAATATAGTTTGTTTGCAAATTTTAGTAGTCTGCATCATTTTTATTTTTTTTGTTTTTTTTAGAAAATAACTAATGTAGTTCTTTTTTCTGAAGAGAACTCTACATATAAACTGGATGCTATTTGATTTTTGTCTTCTATTGTGGTTTTAATTTCTAAGGAGCAAAGAGCCTACTACAAACATGACAATCTGATTTTTATAAGTATATAGATATATAACCTCTACAGTAAACACTTTTTGTCCTTTAATATAAATAACAATTAAATAATTCTTTTTTTTTTGTCACAACGTTTGTCACTACAAAGACTTGAAATTTTAACTGATTTTAAGGGTAATTTTTCAATTCAAGTTTTGGTATAACTTACAGTTTTTAGAATAAATAAACTATACAAATGGTAGGCAGAGAGAGGAGTATTTAAAATTGTCAGATTCAGAGTTATTTTTAACCAAAACGTTTTGAAAAAAGACAGCACTCTGAAATACAAAAACAGCTTTAAACCTTTATGCTACTAAAATCCTCCCCCCAAATTATTTTTACTCTTTCTATAAAACTATGCATGTCCCAAGTGGACTTCCCCTAAATAAGAATAAGTCACAAAATTTTTGCTATGGTTTTCAGATATTGCCCATTAGAACATTATGAGCAGAAGAGTAAAGATGAGAATAGAAGTCCAAATAATTTAGATAATAATAATCCAAACCTATCTCTCAAATTTTAAAAAGCAATTTCCATTGTGAATATAACAATAAAATAAATAGAATTCTGAATAAGTTAAATCATAACTCCTCTCTTAAATTCAAAATATCATTTTCTCAAACGTTCTCATAAACCTATTTCTTTTATTCTAAAAATTGATACATCACCTCAATAAAATGCAGTTAACTGATTAAAAAAAAAATTTTTTTTTGTAACAATAGCAAATCATTATGACTAGAATAACTTGAAACATTTTGGAAACTTGTTTAATTATGTATTTAGCTCTACTTACATTGACTGCTTCTATACAAATTATACATATTATATACACATCGCTTTGACTTAATCCTTGAAACAGAGTTTATTTGGATGGAGACTAACTGACTGATTTCCTTTGTTATATAATCAATTTCTTAATTTTGTTTCTAACAAATCAAGATAATAAATACATTCTTTTGGGGGATTTTTTTTTTAATTTGTGGAAGCAGAGATTAAATCTCAAAATTCTTGTTTAAGCGTAAAAAAGAATAAATTATAACAAGTGAAACATGCATGGTCCCTTGTGACTGCATAGTGAATGGAGCATTATAAAAAGACAATGATATTTTGGACAGAAATAGCCCCCAAAAGAGGTATTTTTAGCCCCCAAAAAGCCCTGGAGGACGCAAAGCTGAATTTTGTCAGGTTCAGAAATACTGAATTTACATTTGGGACAATTCCCTCCATATTTTAGCCCAGTTCCAGAAAAATCTAATGGATGGATCAAAAGTTTTGAGGCAAAAAGTGTCATTTTTGGCCATTTCAGGGTGTTTTTGACCTCTGGGGATGCAACGAGAATTTTCGTAATAATTTTTTTTTTTTACTATGCCCATCTACATATAAAAAGAAAACTTGTTAATGGAAGGTTATTTGGCAATAGTCCGAACGCACAGACAGACGGTCCAGCTGATAAATCAGGGGATCACAAAAAGGAAAAAATTAGAAATATATATTAAGAAAAATATTTAAGGATATGAGAAAGTCCTGTTTTAAAATATTTACAAAAACAAGAGTTTTTTTCAAAGCTTTGTTTTTGAAATACAAGAAAATGGAAATAATTGCTAAAAAAAAATAAAAATAAAAATAAAACAGTTCCATGGTCAAACCTAAAAGAAAAAAAAAAAGAAATTATCTATGCAAGACGGACCATTTTATTTGTCTAGAATGTACAGTTGACTAATATTTACATAAACCATATTTAATTCGATTTCTAAATTTTAAGTATTCAGTTCTATCTATATTAACATTTCTTCTGTGCTTAATACAAACAAAACAGATTTTGTCAATTTTTCAATAATTTCCATCATTAATCCAAACCATTGCAGATATTTCAACAGATATAGAGAAAAGAGATAGAAAAAAAAGACCCATTAGTTAAATGGTATGAAAACTTATTATTATTAGGTCTATTATCAAAAGGGGAGTTCAGTAGGGTTTTTTCTTAACATAAGATTAAAAATATTTTTTCACATTAAAACAAAAACAAAACAAAATAATCCAACCAACTTTTTTTTTATCTAAAGGCAATACAAAAATCCAAGCCATGAAGAAAATAGAACTTTTGAAATGATCGAAGACACAAATGACTTTATATCTGCAAGGTTTACTTAATGCACTTTTATTGCAACTAACAAAACATTGATTCAAGAGCTTGTAGACTGTTGCATTATTTTTGGTCTAATTAGTACTGGGTATAAGTGCAGAGATTAGATAATTCCATTTAATACAGAGAGTAAATTTAACCCTACAAATCACAAAGCAGAATAGAGACTTTTCTATATAACAACCAGCTTAACAGATCTTCTCACTCTTTACCGAATTCCCAAACTATACGTGATGACAGTCATTACTACTGTTGGATTTACCTACTACTACTATTAAGACCACTGTTGCTGCTACTGCTAATAAAGTGATGCTTAATAATACAATTATTGGATTTTAATACTGCTGTTCTTTTGGATAAATTACCAGTAAAACTAAATTCATTTTACTGAGGTCCTGCCTTTTTTACCAAGGACAAGGGCACATGATCCATGACACATTATGTAGGATTGTTAAGCTGGGATAAAAGATGGCTGGCTTTTATTTTGGAGAATAAAAAGCTTGTTCTGTTTCAAAATGAGAGTTTAAATCATCCAAATATAATTTCTTTCAAATCTAGCACAACCATTACTGCAATTCAAATTATACACACCAAAGTAAAAAAAAAAAAAAAATTACATGTGGAAAGTTTCCTTGTTTGAATTTTGGCAGAAATAATAAATAAAAGGGAGAGAAAAACAAAAATTATTTTGTGAATATAAGAATATGCAAATTGTTTTTACATAAAATAAAGCTTTAAAAAATGCTGACTTCATTTAAGATGATGAACTAAAAAGACAGTAAAAAAAACTCAATTGAGAGAAATGAATAATTGGTGTGGATGAAAGGACAGCCGTTGAAAATTTGGAAATGAGCCAAAGACATTTAAGACTCATCTTTGATTCTCATCAAATGAAGAAGCTTGGTATGATCTGCAAATTTCAAAAACAGATTCTACATAATTAACCAAATGACATCTGGAACTGCAAAGATAGGCATTTTATGACCATCTTCAGAAACCAACTAATTTTTTCTTTTTTTATTTAAATAAAAAACTACTGAAAAGCTGATGTGAATGATAAAATATTGATCAGGGTCGCTACAATTATAGAGCTCAAAATTGCCATTATGAAGACTTAACTGTGTTATGGATCAGTCATTAGTATTGTTTCATATCATGTGGTCTGCAAATTTAAATCCCCCTGAGAGTTTGGAATGTTAAGAAACATAAGATGCTGACGAGATCCAATAAGATCAAAACAGCTGTCGGGCACCAAGTTACACAAGATTTTGCAGTAAATTATTTCGTTATAATTTGATTTAAATACAGATATTTTGGACCATAGTAAAAATTTTCTGAGTTGCGCAGGCAATGTCAAGCTATTCTGCCAGTTGACTTTTAACTGCACTTGTGCAGAACAATATGTAGAATTGAGTATTAATAGGTATCCCAAACTAGCCTAGTTTAGGTGCGAAAACTAGTAAATAAAGTTAAATTTCCCTTAACTTCAACTTGGAATATCTCGTTTGTTTTTTGGTTTATTTTGATATGGTTTTGATTTAAATAAAATTTAAATTTTTGTCTTTATAGATATATAATTCTTTTTCTTGTGTGTTTAATAGTTTTTTTTTTCAGGATTTTTCAAGTAATGCCTCTAATTTTGGTAAATGTCGCTTTATTTTTTACACAAAAAAAATGTTGATGTTTTTCAAATTTGTTGCACTTCATATTGTGAGTATCTAAGTATATAAAAATGGTATCATTTGAAAGAAAAAAGGTCACTTAATAACATGGTGAGG
>JAUZSX010115684.1:0-17924 GCA_034780655.1 Idiosepius hallami
TTTGTGGCACAACGTATAAAAGCGTTGAGTATCTGCACTTCAAAGTGAGCATCAGCTGAAGGTTAAGGTTTCAATCCCACCCAAAGGCAGTAATCACTAAGATCTCTTCGGGTCATAACAGAAGCCCCATGGTTTGAATAAAGCGTTAAGTTTGAAATTCTGTAATTCCCGATAACAACAAGTTCCCGAGTTCAATCGGAAAGGTTATTCACCTGAAACATTGTGATAAGGATGAGGACAACAGTCCGAATAATAGTTGTACAAAAAACATTAAGTTAAAACTATGTAGCAGACAGGTTTACAAAATCCCTCTTTTATGATGCCGTTACAACAGCTCTTTCGCAGGGAAATTGGGGTTAGGGTTAGACACAGAACAGTCCAACGCCTGTCGTCTACAGGAGCAAAGCAGCATCTATTCTTCTCCAAGACACAAACGAGACAACACCAGAAAGCACGTGCTTTCTTAGTACTAGACTCAATGAATCAGCGACACATCCACATAGACTTACTGTACTCAAATAGTACACAACCACACACCCTTGAAAGAGACCAGATGCTATACTGGGCACCCTGTTACCCTGTTACTACGTACCATACTGGGGACCCTGTTACCTCATGCTGTAACTACATTCTATGTTTTAAAGAATGGAATAACTTAGATAAAATTCTTTTTTTTTTCTTAACTGGTCGCTTCAAGGATTCAAAAAATTATATTACATTATTTTGTATTATATTTTTATCTAGAAAAATACTACAAAAAATAATACAAACAAATAAATTCTTTTATTTTTCCATTTATTCTATTAAATAGAATATTATTTGAATGAGACAAAAAAAGAAAGAACATAAAGAAAGAAAGGGAAGAAAGAAAGAAAAAAGAAAGAAAATAACAAAAAGAAAGAATGAAAGAAAGAAAGAACATAAAGTAAGAAAGGAAAAAAAAGAAAGAAAGAAAGAAAGGAAAGAAAAAAGAAAGAAAGAAAGAAAGAAAGGAAAGAAAAAAGAAAGAAAGAATGGCAATCTCATTAAAATTCCAAAACCTTTGAATAAAGAGTAAAAGGTTTTTATTCTCAATTATAATATCTATTCTTAAACAGTTATGAACTCACAGAACACACATAAACTCTTATAGGTCATTGTTGTTTTGGTATCTAAAATCATTATAGTTTTACTGTTACATTTTAAGTTGGTTGGTAAATATCATTCCAACGTTTTTGTTCAATTATTCAGACTTTTTCTTACAAACAAGTCTCAGTCTGTGACCTCTTTTACAAACATGATATTATTTTTTTTTTGTTTATTTATCTCTACTCTTTGAAAATCAGATTGTTTTCTCTTTCTCCGGATAAATTTGCTAAGTATTTGCACTTAACAATCATCAAGTGGTTTCCCTATCAACAAGTCATCTTGTGTTAAATTCCAGCTTCAGTATCAACTTCCATTTTCATTCAAAGTTAAAGGCATTGATTTGGTTTGCTAAGTTTTAACCATATATAAATCATTTTTGGTTATTTAAGGTCTCAGAGGTTTTAGGCAGAATTTTGTCTGTTTATTTATTTAATATTAAAGGGAATCATTTTCTTTTGTTGTATTTAGAGACATTCTTTTAGGGACAAAAAAGGCTTAAGTTTTAAATTAATTTGAATGATTTAAAAAAAAAATAAAACTACAAAAACACCTCAAAACAAAAAAATCTAAATTTCTACAATCAGTCATTTAAAATATTCTTGGGGACGTCCACTGGGGGCATTAGATAGGCAAGTTGAAGTTTGAATCGCAGGTGTTCCATTTACGCTTACATTTGAATCAATACCCTTGGGAAAGGGTATTCAGGGCTTATAACATAGGGATGATATTGTATCCATGATATAATACAAATTGTCTAAAAAAATATATATAGTTAATTTTGGGCCGCGAGGGTGGAGCATTGGTATTACACAAAAATTGTATTACACAAGTTCAAATCCCAGTCAAAACGATAACATTCACCTTTTGCTGCCTCGGGCAGATGTGGTTTGTTCACTTGGGAGAGCAACTCATCTAGGTGAAGGGCAACACTGAATGCAAAAAGCCCAGGTATATCGAGCATGTAAAAATAGCCTTGTGCCTAACTAGGGTTTGTGCTTGACCAAGTAAATATAATATATAGTTAATTTAGTAAATTCTTGTAAAATTGATAAAAATTGTTTTTGTAGAGGCATTTCAGTCATGTTTGAACAATAGAATATGGAAAAGTTTATATATTAAAATATTTCCAAGAATAATAATTGTCAAAACTGATTTCATAAATCCAGACACAAACTGACCTTAAAGTTTGGAAATACCTGTTATTGTTTATAATAGTCAAATATTTTGATCACTTCTCTTTGTAAACTTCTTTGAACATTGATCGAAAAATGAATATCATTTAGAATTATTCCAAAACCTATTATTGATTTCCATCTTTTAAAAGATTGGCTTCTATTGATATTCATTGATTCTTGAAACCAATGAGAAATCTATGAAGAGAATATTACGACAAATGATTTATTTTTGCATGAATGATAAGCTTATCAATGAAAACTCTACAATTCAGACAATCTTACACGCTTGTTGATACATGAATTGATTATAGACATTTGTTGATTTCAACTCATGCAATGGTTAATGGATATTAATGATTGTTTCATTATATTAGAAGGATATCAATGCATGTCTCCAAATACTTTTCATTAGTTTTAGAAATAAATCGAATTCATTGCCTGGTTTTATCAGATGAATTTTGTCAGAATTCCTCTGATAAAATCAGGCAATGAATTAGATTTATTTTAAAAACTCTATCCGGGTTATTTCTATTCTTAATGCTTCAGCCAGTGTCATGTTTAGTCACATAGCGGCCCAAATGCATAATGGGCCTGGCCAGCCCTTTACCCAAAAAAAGACAAATACAAGAGGCTTCAATTAAAGACTACATACTTATATTATTTTAAATGACATAAAAGCTCTTTTGTTTGATAAAAACGTTATTATTTATGTTTTTGAAATTTTCTCTTTTTTCAAAAATATTTTATTTCTCATCTTAATATTAAAAAAATAAGACCTTTTCCCAAACAAGACCCAATGGACAAAATATAATACTAATAAATGTGCTCCGAAGAAGCAAAAATCCGAAATGCGTCGGCACTGAATATATTCTTGTTTTTTTTTCTTATTAATTTTTCTATCACAAATACATATACAAATATATATTATATTCAATTGGTCAAGCACAAACCAAGTTAGGCACAAGGCCATTTTTCCATGCCCATTATATCCCTGGGCTTTTGAAATCAGTGTTGCCTTTAACCTAGATGAGTTACTCTCCCAAGTTTACAAGCCCTATCTGCCCGATATATATATTTGTACATGTATGTATATATTTGTATATGTATGTATATAATCTTTAATCGAAGGCTCCATGTATATTGTGAGTATGCCTCTTGCTTTTTTTAACATTCTGCATTGGGGCTGCTAGGTGGCTAAGCATGGCACTGACTATCACATTCACTTTTTGCTGCCCCAGGGAGATTCAGGCTCATTAACTGAGGAGAGTAGCTCATTTAGGTTTAAGGATAACTTCGATTGTAATAACATGAGTAAATAAGTTGCATTAACTCAGGTAAATATCTTAACTAGGTAAAGGGTAACATTGACCACAAAAGCCTGAGGATATAATGAGCACATAAAAATGGCTTTTTGCCTAAGTTGGGTTAGTGGCCAACCAAGCAGATATATCTTGAATGAATTAAGTTTGAAAAGCGAGTGAATAAAGGAAATCTAATTGATCAAATTTATGAAGCTCGAGATAAATCACAAAGTTTGTATGAAATAAATTGTATAAATGCTCAGCTAAGATAAGACTGAAGATTAAAAATCAATAGAAGTTTCTCTCTCAGAATGAAGATGATAAATACTAACACTGCATTCCCATTTGATATAATTCAGGCAGAAAACCATTAAAAGTATGAAAGTTACTTGGTCAGACACAAACTCAAGTTAGGCACAAGGCCAGTCTTATGTGTTCATTATATCCTTAGGCTTTTCTAATTAGCAGTTCAAAGTGGTTCAACTTTGTTTTGTATTTGTTTGTTTGTTTTTGTGTTTAATGGCTTATCAACTTTTTAGGTCATTTAATACCGAGAACAATTACTTTTGATAAATGTTATTTTTATACACACAGTTTTTTTAATAACAAAGGTTGCACTATTTGATCCATAGCTGGAGGGAAGATGGAGATTGATACTTTTTCTAAGGGTATTAGTCGACATGTCAATGTGACGGAATCACTTGGATTTGAACCCATGTACTACAGTCCCAAAATCCAAATGGGCCACATTAACATCCCCATTTTATATTTTTTCTTTTGCTTCTTGCTTGATCTCTAGTTTTTTTTTGGATCAACTTTAATTTATTCTTGTTCTCTAGTAGTTCTTTGGATATCGTATCTACTTGGTGGAGCATCAAGTTTGGCACAAGACCAGTTTTACATGCTCATTATATTCTTTGGCTTTTGTATTCAGTGTTATCCTTTACCTAGATGAGATACTTTCAAATTTTATTAATTAGATTTCCTTTATTCAAATGACACATTCTCTCCAGCTATGGATTGAATAGTGCATATTGTGTTATTAAAAAAAACATGATTGGACAGAACAACATTTACCAAATATAATTATCGGCATTAAATGACCTAAAAAGATTGATATGCCGTAAAACACAAATAAAATGAATCTTGATTCACTGGAATTCGTCTAAATGTGAATATAAACAGGTCGACTGGATTTTGAATTTGCTTATTATGATTTCAAAATGTGACTGCCCCAAGAGGACCTCTCCCCACAAAGAGAAAAGTAAGGATGGACAGGTGGAAGGTAAACATAAATAAATACTGTTTTATTTGAACACAATGCATGCATCAAGCAAATATACACAAAAAACAAAAGTTTTTTAATTAATTTATTAAATTTTCCTTATTAACTTTCCCTAAAATGAATTTTATTAAATTAAAAAAAAATCCAAAAAAAAAAAAGAAAAGAAAAGAAAAACTGGTTTCTTTCATGATTCAATCTAATATTTCTAAAAAATAAACTTTTTTGATGTCATTTAAATCTTGTTTTGATATTCGATGATCATAAGATATTTTACTATCAATAAAAACTTGTTACAAAAGAAAACATGTTTTACCAGTTTTTTTTAGATCAAAATTAAATTCTGACAATTGTTAAATTATTACACTTTTAAAAAGAAAATTGATGTCAATCTTGTTTACTATTTTTACGTATGGTCAAGTGGCATTGGAGACACCGTTTTTTTTGTTAAATCACCAAAGTTAAGCAATGTTGAACCTTGTCAGTGGTTAGATGGGTGACCATTTAAGAATACTAGGTACTGTACAAAGGCAAGTAAGAAACCTGTGCATGGTGCCCTTGCTACTCTTTTCAAGAGAACCAATTGTTACACCACACACATCACTGTGCAGTACAATATGAATGAATGATTATTATTGAATCTTATTATTCTTATTATCCAGCATGTCCAAAAAGTTGGTGTGCAGTAGAAAATAATGTCCTAATGCCAATGGAGGACATTTTGAGCATTTGCTTTAAGATAAGCCGTGATACGGTTATAAATCAAAATATTTTCATTAGTGAAAATTGTGTTTAAAATTTTCTTTTAAATAAAATTGACTGTTTATTAGTTGATTCAAATTTGTATATGAATAGTGAACAGTAAATATTTTGACACAGTGTATAATAATGTTTACAGATCTGATGTCATGTAAATAATTCTTCATTAGTTAATGTGACAAAAAAATTAAGAATAATTAAATTTGTTTGTTTTACATCATATCAATCTTTTTAGGTCATTTAACGTTGCAAATCATGATCATCATTGCAGTCATTAAAGAGCAAGAAATTACATCCCTTTATTATTTGCTCTGTAGTTTCTTGTAATATCTACAGCAGTTCAATAATAATATCTACAGCAGTTCAATGATATCTATAGCTGTTCAATAGTAATAATATCTACAGTAGTTCAATTTTTTTTTAAATTGACAGTTTGATTTAAAATATATTCCACTGACTTTCTATTGAAGAACAACTTAATTCTAATTGATTGCTGATGTGATCAGAAGGTTCTTGCTGTTGTGTGTATTATAATTTTTCAACCAATGTGGAATGCCAACAGAAGAAGCTAACTGATTTGATTCTATTAAAAAAAGAAAACACCTCTGCATTGGTTGTGTGAAAAAAAAGCTTAGAATATTTGTTTGTTAAACGTTCAGCCTGCTGTGTTCACTATTGGTGTGTTTTACAGTAAATTGACATAGCTTCACTTGGTTGATAAATGCATTTATAATGCATTGTACGTGGTCTTAAGTCATGATATTGTCTTTATTGCCAATTTCATCAGATCAGTTCTGACAGCTACCCATGGTTCAAGACCTTATCAGTCACCATTTGTATATACATGAATATTACTGATATTTTCACATAAATTTCTGAGGTTTTGCAATAAAAAAAATATTTGTTATACTAAATATGCTTCTTTATTAAATGCAGAAAATCCATGATTTACACTAGTTTATTATGAGTTTTATTTTATAATTTGCAGATATAAAAATTCACAAATACTAACATTTTAAATTTAAAACATAAAAAATGGCAATTTCATTATTTAAAATTACTGCCAAACTTGGATTAATGAATTTCAATTTTTCTAAAAAAAAAAAAAAAAAAAAGGCAAAAAGATTAAATAATAAAAAATACTTATTTTAGGAAAAATAGTTTCTTTTTTCGTCTTTTTTTAATGGATATTATTTTTTGACAAATATTATAAAAGAATGAAAAAAATCACTTATGATAAACATGCAATTGAAAATTTTAAAAATATACAAAAGTTTAAAAATATTTAACTTTGATAGAAATTAATGACCCGTGAATAAAGGGTCATTCATATTATGAAAAGAAGGTAAAATAGTATTTTGTTCAAGTAGCTTGTTTTTATTTTTAATGGGAGGGAGGGAGGGAGTTTAAAAAGTCAACAACTTTCTCAGTTTATTTTTTTTTACTTTCTTGTTAAGCTGAAATCTCAATTTATTTTATAACAAATTCAGTTTACAATGGGTTTTTGAGCTTTTTTTCATTTTTTTTTTCAATTTTCAATAGTTTTTTGAGCAACAAAATTCTATTGAAAAACACAGGCTTTTTGTATAATTATTTAAGAAGTAAATGTGAATAAAGATGCAAAAAATGATTTGTTTTACAACAAATGCTTTTTAGCTTGACTTCCATATGGTACATAATTCTTATATACAGTTTTGCATTATATATAAAGTCAACCTAGATTTCTATTCAAATGTATTTGTCATAAAAAATACATAATTGTGTTTAGACAAAACCATTTTGAATTGATTTTTTTTTCTTTTATCTTTTTCTACTTCTGAATTGATTTTCATTTTTTTCTTCTTTGTTTTTGATTTTTGGTTCTTGTGTTTAATTGTTTTTATTTCTTGCTTTCTTTCCAGCTGTTGATCCGTCTCCTGATCAACTTGGAATCAGCAGCTACAATTCTTTTCGTCCAATTGGATTTGAAGGATTGCAAGGTAGATTTTGGGTTTTTTTTTTCTTTTTTCCTGCTTTACTTTTGAATCTATTTTCTGTTTTCTTTATGAAATTCAATTCATTAGAAGACTCCATAGGAAATCCCAATAATAATTATTCTTGGAAAGAATGAATTATTTTTATTTAAACTTTTACAACAATAAGTCTTCTTAACAATTTGAATATTTTTTTGAAAATTTGAAATGAAATAGACAAAGAGACAATTTGAAAATTTAAGCCTTAAAACCTTTCACAGAAAAAGATTCTTAATCATTTTTATATTAGAGAGTCATTGAAGGGAGGTAATTTGTTTCGTTTTAATTACTGTTTGTGATGATGATTGTTATTTATGACACAGGATGGATGTCACTCAAACATTAATATTTAGATCAGAGTTTCCTAACATTGATTAAAAAATTTGGTTTCGTTGAAACAAAAATTTAAAAAAAATATCTTAGCAAATAAAAGTTGGATATTGATGAGATTTTAATCCTGAAATCTTTTAAAAACTATATTTTTTAAAACCAATGCAAATTTAAAATTAATTCAGATTGGCTTAAATTCTAATTTTGATTTAAAAATCCAAATTGTTAAAAATAGGTCACATTGACTTTTCTGAAATAAGATGGAAAGTTTTGCAAAAAAAATCTACTTCCTCTCAAATTCATATTCAGCAACTGACACTAATATCTTGCTACTTGTCACCAAAGGCAGATTGAAAATGTTATGATCTCTTGGACAGAAAATATGATGCGACATCTTGCCCCTTTTTTTACAGTTAAATGCCACATTTAGAGGCTAGGCTGTCAAGGCATTAGATAATAGGTGCATATTAACTATGTCCAGTGGTTAGCTACAGCTATTAGACACACATTACAATGTGCAATAACCTGAGTCAGAAGGCATGTATTAGCAATACAAGAGCATCTTGATAATTTAATTGGCAGTCATGCAAGTGTCTTTGCAATGCCAGGCCCTCAAACATGGTCCTCTTGCCTGATGGCTCAGTCTGCCCCTGTTTGTCATAAATAGAAAATGAACGTGCCATGGAGAAAAAACAGGTTATAAAAATTATGTTTTAGATCATTTTGTAGAGTTTATTTGCAATTTTGATTCGTGCATGAAAAAAACCAAGCTCTGGCATAGCAAGGGAGAGACAGATCATCCCGGGTGGCACATGCTAGGGTGGTGGCATTTTAAAATGGTGGTACAGTCATTTTGAAAGAGTAAAAATAGAAAAATAAAAAAGAACCAGTTAATTTAGTTTAACTATTTTTAGTTTTATGAAAACATTTAGAGTGCTTTTTGGAATTTTAAAGGTTAATGAATTATAAACAGCCAGTTGAAAGTGGGGGGTCAAATCTCACGACCGCAGAAAAAAAAAGTTGCTATGCCACTGTAAATAAGAGAAAATAGTTTTTTAAAAGTCACGACACTGACTAATAATTCAACCAACCTCTGAGTAATAACAATGTGAGACAAAGTTCCGCTTGATAGAACACCTAAAGACTTGCAAAAAAAAAACATACAAAGTACTGTAGCAAGTTAATGTATAAAAATGATAGAAATGAGGGTTAAGCCATTAAATTGTCCCCTTAAGAAAATGGTGTCATTGATAACGTCATATCCAACATTCCATAATCTTACAGAAAATTCAAGCTAAAATAAGTGTAAAAAGATGTTATGACAATAGAGTAGAAATGTTACCTTGACAGGTAAGTGACGACCACCAGTGGAATAGAGCAGCCCGCACACTCCTGACTTGACAGCAGATTTGAACCTTAAACTATCAATAAGCATTCAATCAGTTACAAATAACAAATTAATTCAACATTTCATAACCCAAAAAGTCCACATTCTTCATTTTTCAAACATTCCAAATGAATGGAACATGCTAGAATTTTAAATCTAGTTTTATCAGGTTTTGTCTATGTTATTCTTAAATTTACAAGTGGTTTCTAATAGCTCACCTGAATAACTCCACACACCCTATAATCAAAATCCATCGAGTGTAGGTATGATAAGGGGTATGATGGGTGGGGGTTTGTCCCATCAGTTTATTTATGAGGTTTTATTAGGGTTTCCTTCTCTCCTAATCTTTTTCAGAGGAGTTGTTAAAATTAATTTCAAAATCATTGCATAGGGAAGTGTTGGGGTCAGCTGGGTGGCATTGAGTGGACACCCAGTGGATGACTGACTCTTACTGTCGCTACATCACTGATCACAGAGTATAATAAAGTTTTCAATTAAAAATTGTTTTATAGAATCCTTTGAATGAAGCTTGATAATTGCTGTGTTGAATTTTTGGATTATTGTATATATCTTTTATTACAATATTAAAGATGAGAAAAATAGTCCAAAGATTAACAGACAATTATTTTTTAATATTGTAACATTTTGTCTACTTTTTATGAAAATTGTAATTTTTATAACCTTAGTCTCCAGAATTGGCTTAAATCAATTATTCTTAAAAAAGTAGTTAAATTGTCAACTTGATTATTCGACAGGATTTCAGTTGATTTTTGTCTGATGAAACAAAAATCACAATAAAACAAAAGTAAAATTAATCAAAAATTACAATCTTTTAATTAATTTGACATTTTTTCTTTCTTTTTAATTTTGATGAGGAATAAATAAAAATGAGAAACTGATTTTCTTTCTAAAAAAATGACATGAGAAAAGTATTTGTTTTGATTTTAAAGTGATGATGAGAAAAATATTATCTAAAAACACTCAAGTATAACTGTGTAAATTTTCAAGAAAATCCACCCAGCTGTTTCAGAGTCAGAATGAACTCCCACACAGACACACATGGAGAGATAAAGTTTCATTTATTTATAATTTAATATTGTTTTTATGATTTATAAAATGTTGGAGGATTGTTCTGTTTTAGAACATATCAACCTCAGGTATTGCTTATTCAATTTCAAATTCATTATACCAAAACAATTTGTTAAAAAATCTGTTTTTGCTAAAATAAGCAATATTTCTCATAGAATATTAGTTTGCAGAAAAATGGAAATATTAAAAAAGATGTTTTTTGTGTCTAGTGTTTTATTTCCCTGTTGAGTCCAAGTTTAATAGTGCCATTTTATAGCATATCTGAATACAGATTCAATTTAACACAGGGTTAAAGATTAAAGTGTTTTTTTGCTTGTCTAAAACAATTTAACAGAAATATTTTGTCAGCATTCATTATGTTGAACCTTATTTATTATGACATTACCATAATTTCAAAATTGACCAACCCTTTTTGAGCAAAACCAACCAACCAAAGAAAGAACAAAAATTATTTTTCATCATAATTATAGAAGTGAGAAATTTCAATTCTGTAATGGTTTTGAAGACTATGTTTTTACAAAGATATTTTTCTTTCTAAAAAGTCTTTGTTGTTGTTCGTCTCTCCCACGCTTTTGAGCACTTGATTAACTTTCAAAAAATGACTCATTGACTTACAACTGAAAATTTTTATTTCATAGCCAGCATTCATGTTTATTTAATATTTTTCTTTCTCAGTGATCTTGTTGCTAACTAAAGCATACCTTCAGTTAGGGAGGTCTACTTGGGGCAGGGGATAAGCAGTCGACTTCAGATTCAGAATATGCAAGTTCGAATCTCAGTTATTCTATTTATGTTCACATTTAGACTAATACCCAAGGGAAAGGCAGGAATTTTGATTTCCTATCATTTATTTACCTTGTTAGTCATTTTTATAAGTGGTATTTTTTCCCATTGTCTTTGTACAGTTTTTAACCTCGACAATTTCTTAATTCCTTTCATTTAACTCATTTCAGTATTTTTTTTTCTTGTATTTAAATCTATAATTATCAACCTTTATTTGTGCTTGTTGGGTAAGAATTTGCCCGTGTTTATATATTCTTATATTAGTATACTATTATACTATTTTTTGTCTTTATACTATTATTTCCAAAAAATTCCTGCCTGAAATTTTGACGAAACCACTTAGATAACCCCAGTCTAAAGATTTGGACCAGTTGTGTCCCTCATCTCAGACTAAAATGTGTGGGTAAAAAAGAATGACTCTCGGTATTAAATGACCTAAAGAGATTAACATGCTATAAAGCAAATTTTCCATAGCACATGTTACCAGGGACTTGATCCTTTACCACAACAACATTTTTGTTGCTCTTGTTCTACAACCTAATTTCAAGAACATTTTCAATTGCATGCTCTATTTATTGTGTTAAAATATCTTTTTTGATAAAAGGCAAAGTAGGTTAGAGAAAAAAAACAACCTTTATATCAAAAGTAAAACAAATATTACTGTTAATGTCTTGTGATATTTTATGTGCAAAGAATATTTTTAAAAATTAGAATGAAAAAAATAGAATTTTTGGAAAAAAACGTTTGTATATTATTATTATTATGTGAGTTCAATTTGAATTTAATGAAAAATATTATTTAAGATAAACAAGAATTCTGTTGTAGATTTTTTTAAAGTAATTTTTCTTGTTGTGGCGTAATAAAATTGTGTTGGAAATCATATTTGAATTTAAATCCTTTCCGTGCCAGTTTGTAGATAATTTCTCCTTGTTTTAGTTGCAAAAGTTGCACTTTGTGGTAAAGGGGTAGCAAGATGCATTCTGCGTGGGAGCCATGATGCTGATAAGCCCATTCTCATATTATTCTAATGAAAATCATGCTTATAGATCTTAACATAAATAACTCTAAGAATCCCACTTTCTTGTCTCAGCCACTAAATGAGCCAAGGTGTAAAAGGGTTAATCATTCTTATTTCTTTCAATTTTCATTTAGGTTATTTAGCCACCATCTTGCATTTTCTTTTTTCTAAGTAGAAAACTAGTTTTTTTTTTTTTCTTTTTTGTTCATATTGTTCTCTTTGTTCGACTGAATAATTTCCACCCACATTTGTTGACCTACCCTTACAAACATTCTTCAGTCAGTCGTCGCAAATAAGTCAATCTATAAGCTAATCTTTAACGGGAGAAGTCATGTCATACAACATTTATCATAACAACAATGGCACTGCAGCTTCATATGCAGAAAATGCACTTATGTTAGTTGGTAAGTTTTGTTTACATTTTATTTTACAGATGAGTTGCTGTGAATATCTATAACAATAATTGTCTGTCTGTCAGTCTGATCCCCTTCAAGCTCTGTTTTTCTCTTCTTTTTCTCTAATGATAATGATTTTTAGAAATTGATTTTACTGTGATATTCCACAGTTTCTCTTGGATTCTAAGAATGGAAAATGATTTATTTCTACATCACAACTTACTTTTATTTTAGATTTGGGATTAAGATTGAATATCAACTTCTAATCAAGGATTGTAGTAAAGCTAAATCTTCTGCAGTTTCAAGTAAAAATGCACACAACTTGTGGATAGTGGAACTATCATTCTGAAAATTTTTGTTAACTAAATGAAATTATTTCATACATTTTACAAAAAGAAAGAGCTTTAATTCATAATTCTATAAAATTATTCATTAATAAATCAATAATCTCTTAGATTATAAAATAATTCTATAATCTCATATATTATTAAAAAAAATTCATACAATCTCTAAGATAATAAAAATTGTATAAAATTTTAAATCATAAAATTTTTTTATCATTTCTTACGTTTTTAAGATTCTATAATCTCTAAGATAAAAATTTCCATAACCTTTTCGATAAAAAAAAACATTTATAATCCCTTAGATTATTATACATTCTATAATCTTTCAGATTACAAAAGAATTTAAATCTTCATAAATCAGTAAAATTTAATCCTAAAGACAAAAATATCCATTAATTAAATTGCAAAAGTTAACTAATCGAAGCAAAGAAATGATTTCTATATATTTAAGATTACAAAGATATTGTCAGGTAATAAAATTAGTTTTGAATCATTTGAAATCAATTCTTATAATTTGCTTCTCAAATCTGATTTTAATAAAATTTTTAATTCAAAACGAGAATATTATTGTGGCAATGCCAGACGTGGTCCACAGGCCAAATTTTGGATAGCCCTACTCTCTAAATATGAAAGGAATTTATCAACATCTTAAATTTGACATTGTTGTTATTTTAGATTTTTCAAGTTAATAGAAAATAACAGACACCTCTCATACACAAAAAAAACATCTTTTTGAAAAAAAAAATTTAGACGAGGGTAAAAATATTTTCCCCAGTGAAGTGATGTTCGTGTTCCAATTCCTAAAATGGTCAACATTGATTTTTCAAGAATAGATTCTCCAAATTGTTCAAGAGGAAATCATCTTTAATGGTCTGTGCAAATATGGGTGACATATGCAGAGTGAAGCGCCATTTGCAAAAATGACAGAAAGGATCCAAGATTAATAGTTATAAAAAGCAAAAGCTTTTTATAAAAGAAAAGACAAATATTTCTAATTGGGAATATCACCTTCAGGGCGGGAGGGGGGGCATTGGCCAAGGCAAAAGAGTAGTAACAGCAGTAAGTGTTACTATTATTATTATTATTATTATTATTATTATTATTATTATTATTCAATTTCTTTATATCTACTTATTGAACTATTATTAGTGCAATTGTAATTAGTGTTTACATTATTAATGTCACAATTATAATAATAACTATTATTATTGTTATATGATTTCTGTATAACTACTCATAGAATTATTACTATCACAATCATTATAAGTTTTTATATTATCAATGTTTTTAATCCTATTATTATATTTAATTTTATATCTGTTCAACAAAAGCAATTACAATAGTGAGCAGCAAGGGAAAAGCTTGGACTCTGGAATCATATTACACAAGTTCAAATCCCATTTACATTTAAGTTGCCTTGGGTAGATAGGGCTCATTAACTTAGGAGAGTAACTCATCTAGGTGACGGGCTGCACTGATTAAAAAAGCCAAAGGATATAATGAGAAGGTAAATATGGCCTTGTGCATAACTTGGGTTGGTGCTTGACCAAGTTAATATAAACAATAACAACAGCTGTAGCAGTTGTAGCAGTTGTCAAAGTTAAAAGCAATTTTTGTTTATTATGAAGGATACTTTTTCTCAGATATGGGAATTACTTAAATACCATCATGAATTTTTTGGGTAATATAAATATTTGAAGTCCTATTTTTTACTATTGTTAAAAAGAATAAAATTTGAAATATGATAACCTCAGCATTCTTTTCACATTCTTTTAATTTTTACATTATCTTTTTTGGGAGTCAATTTCACAGGTGTTAAGTCCTCATAACTACAACAAATAATGTTGTGGTCTGCAGTTGGGAGAAGGGAGGAACACAACTAGTGGGTGCAAAAGCGAAGAGTAATTTATATAAAAGCGAAGAGTTAGTTGTACAAGGAGGGTTAGGAGATTTATTAGGAGTTATCTCGGCACGACCAAGAGTAGCTCTCTCTGAGTGCTGCAGGCTCGCTGGTTATACGCCTGATGGGCGAGCCCATCTTAGCAGGTATCAGAGTGTGTCCCCCCACAACAATTAAGTACTTTGATTATGAAACCATCATATACCAATTAAAATCCCAGCCAATTCATTACACTTACTTTAATTATATACTCTTGGGAAAGGTATTGATTCCATCCTCTTCTCTTACTTATTGTTTTCAGCCCTTTGTCCAATACTAAAATAAAATGCTACTTATATTGAAGTTCAATATCAATTTTTATGAGATTTGGAGAAAGAAAAGAATAAAAACATAAGGATGAGCTATTCTTCTATTTATAGCAAGCCTCATTCTTTTCATATACAGTGCTTTATGATAATATTTCAGGGGTTGATTTTAACCTCATAATAAGAAATCAGAATCTAACTCATCTTTACCCAAATTGGATTTTGTAAACAAATGTCAAAAGTTGAATCAAAAATTAATTTTTCAAGTAAAACACCCCCCCCAAAAAAAAAAAACCAAATTCTCTTACTCTTCCTTAAACAACATGACTCTACTTACCAATCTCTGTACCTATTAACCAAACCTGATATAAACTCTCTCTGATCTATCAACCTGTCAATTCCTTTTCTTGACTACCACTCGGCACCACAACAATAAGCCATTTTCTTTGATATAAGGTAATCCTTAGAAAAATGAAAAAGAATTTCATTTAGGACAGTAACAGATCCAAATAAATATCCCTGCAGCAATAACAGCAACGAATGGTTGTATCAGTAATAAAAGCAATAGCAATATTCAAGTCTCTGTAGTTTGAAATTTTATAAAGTGATAATTTACTGATTCTGGCTTCATTAATTAAGGTAAATTATGTCCTAGCTGTTCTATAATTGGTCAGTTTTCATTTTTCCTCTGTATGTAATGAATCAGTCCAATCCCTGCAATCATACCCATACAATAATCATGTTGAAAAAAATTAGCTATAAACAAAACATTTTTATGAGAAAACCTGCGGGTCAATGGGTTAATGGTTATGTTAAGAACCTAATAATGTTTTAGTTAAGGGCATCTAAAGTTAAAAAGAATAGTTTTAAATGTGTTTCTGTGCCATCATTTAAAACTATTGTGCCACCATTCAGAACCCAAACAATAACATTTGGGCTGGATAAATTCTATTATGGTAAATCCTTGCGACAAAAATTCTTCACTGTTGCTCAAGTGAGGAACAATAAAAATCAATAATTGCTTAATGGAAGTGTTTCTGCTATTTGGTTCATGGAAGTAACGCTATTACAATCTTTCCTGATTCTCCTGACTATTTGTTGTCTTATAAAGAAGTGTTTCTGCTATTTTGTTCAGGGAAGTAACGCTATTACAATCTTCCTTGATTTCCCTGACTATTTGTGTCTTATAAAGAATTCACAAGTCTAATTTGGACTCACAGGCTTTTAAACAGAAACTTTTTCTAAAAAACAAAAACATTAAAAGTGATGAATATGTTAAGTTCTAAAAACATAGAATTCAAGCAATTGTATTTTTATTTTGAAATTAAGTTAACTTTATTGCAGACTTTTATCTTCATCTTGGAAGTTTAAATTGTTTTTTTCAGAAATTCAGATAAACTAAAAAGATAAGAAGTCTGCAATAAAGTTAATCTCAGACATAGACTTCTAGCATTGCACAGTTTTTGTTTTAAAAATTTAGAAAGTCCAGAAATTATTTTGGCAGCGCAAAAAATATCAAAGTGCAATTTCAATTTTGATCATGAACAGAAAACCTGAAGAAGGCAAAAGGATAGACTAGCCGAAACATGTTAAATTTAACAAATAGAAAGATGTAAACCATAATGAAAATGTAAAATACACTATTCATCATGCCTCACCTCAAGAGTTTTGAAAAACATAAGAAAGATTTGTATATCAATACTTTGGAGTATAATTCTCATTTTTAATATTGTTAACTTATTTATTTATTGTAAAGTTAACAATTACAGTGATCAGGACTACAGCCTAAATAATAGATATACAAATTCTCAAGCCTCATTACAAAAAAATCAAGATTCTGAAATGATTCAAATAGACAAATTGTTTTAGTCTTACATTATTATTCTATTTTAAAAAAAAACATCAGAAAATAAAAATATATAAAAAATTTGAAAAGCAAAAAATATTAAAGATTTTGAATTTAAATCTATTTAAAAAAAATCAGAATATAAAATATGTATGAAAATAGAAAAGCCTAAGAATATTGATGATTTGGAATTTGGTTAAAATATGAACAGTTAAAGAGTATGGAATCAATTCAACCAAATTTCTGTCATTGAAAACAACCATCAAACTTTGTTAATTTAATCTGTTGCCATAAATCTAGTTCTAGACTTTCATGACAAATTCAATCAATATATGGATGCAAAAGTTGGTCAAGTAATCAGAGACAACAATTGACCAAAGAGAGAGAAAGATAAGAATAATATTTTCTTAACGACTTTTTACATTCTTATACATTCAGGTGTGAAAAGAAGAACGGAAACTTGTCATATCATAATGGGCTGCAAAGGTGGAGCATTGGTAAAAGCGTGGACTCTGGAATCGTATTACACGAGATCAAATCTCAGTCAAAACCATTGCATTTACCATTATCTGCCTCAGCCAGATGGGGCCCATTAACTCAGGAGAGTAGCTCATCTAGGTGAAGGGCAACACTTAATGCAAAAAGTCCAACTGGAAAAAATTCCATTGAAGGAAGATTGAGAATTGTTTTGTGATCACAGTTTATTTTTTGGTTGATTCACGTCTTTTTTTAACTTTTTTTTTTGTTGAGTCTAGAAGGTCTTCAGCTGTGATGTCAAAATATAATTCTTGGAAAGTGCAGGCAAGCGTCTGTCGTTACCGACAATGCTGAAAGAGATTATTACTGTGATTGAGATGCCGTAGGACGGCG
>JAUZSX010115794.1:0-17922 GCA_034780655.1 Idiosepius hallami
GGGTGTTCATATGCAGTTTGAACTAACTATCACTAAATATGGCACCCATGGGTGTTCATATGCAGTTTGAACTATTAGAAATTAATTTACTATTAAAAAGCATTAGAAATGAATTTAGTATAAAAAACATTACAAATGAATTTAGTATTAAAAAGCATTAGAAAGGAATATAGAATTTAAAAAGTATAAGGAATGAAGTTTAGTATAAAAAAGCATTAGAAATGAATTAAGTAATAAAAATCATTAGAAATGAATTTAGTATAAAAAAAGATTAGAAATGAATTTAGTATAAAAAATCATTAAAAATGAATTTATTATTCAAAAAAACATTGGGAATGAACTTAAAATTTAAAAAAAAAAGCAACAGCTGGTTCTCTATATAATAGGCATTTTAATTACCTTAGTGGCAAGTTTCCGGGCAAAGCCGGGCAATACTACTTGCATTTTTATGATTCTTTCTAATACGATTCATCCTTTGTCTGCTCTGTGGATTACTTCATATTAAGTTCTCCAGCAGGATTTTACGATAGACGATATTTTCTAAGAGAAAATCTGATTTCGAATATCTCTTTCTTAAGGAGAGACCAACCTCTCTCTCCCCCTCTCTTTCTCTCTCTCTCTTCCCCTCTCTCTCTCTCTCTCTCTCTCACACACACACACATAGATACATACACACACATATACATACAAACACACACATACACACACGTAAACGCACACACACACATACACATACATACACAAGTACATACACACACATACACACACGTAAACACACACACATAGACACGTAAACACACACACACGTATACACACACACACACACGTAAACACACACATACACAGACATACACGTAAACACACACACATACACAGACATACACGTACACACACACGTATACACACATACATGTAAACACACACATACACACACATACACACATATGTATATACATACGTACATACACATACACACATATACATACAATCACATTAATATAATGGCAGCGACGGGGAGCATTGGTAGAAACTCGGGCTCGGGAATCGTGTTACGCGAGTTCAAATCCCAGTCAAAACCATTACATTCACTTTTAGCTGCCTCGGGCAGATGTGGCTCGTTAACTCGGGATAGCATCTCATCTAGGTGAAGGGTAACACTGAATGTAAAAAGCCCGGGTAAGAGCACGTAAAAATGGCCTTGTGGAGCATTGGTAGAAGCTCGGACTCTGAGATCGTATCACACGAGTTCAAATCCCAGTCAAAACCATTACATTCACCTTTAGCTGCCTAGGGCAGATGGGGCTCGTTAACTCGGGATAGCATCTCATCTAGGTGAATGGTAACACTGAATGTAAAAAGCCCAGGTAAGAGCACGTAAAAATGGCCTTGTGCCAAACTTGGGTTGGTGCTCACCAAGTAAATATAGTATCATTCAATTGATACCATAATCTTTTTAAAATACATCTATTGGTGAAAACATTATTATAATTTACTTGTCTTTTAAAAAGAGTTCTCAGTGCTTTTTTGTTTTTTTAAAAATGTTATTACATCTTCTCTTAGCTGTGTCTTGTCAAGAGTACTTGTATTTTGTTCTTATTATGGCATATCAGTTAATGATACAGACATTTGAGTCATAAGCTTACAATGTTTAATTATAACCTGTTGTTACACTCACTTTTAGATTGACCCAAGCAAAAATGCTATGAATTCACCATAGAGACAATTTTATATTAAAAGGTGACACAGTAAAAAGAAAGAGGCCTACAGCTGTTTAGAAACTACCCATTCAAGTCTGTGATCATAGCTTACAATTAGATTGCAATTTTGAAAAGTAGTATTACAGGCAGATATTTATTTTAGCAGTTTTGAACTTTCATAGAATCTGGTCAAATCCACCAGCATGCTGCATATTAATCTCATGCTTTTTCGACTGAAGAGTCACAATTGACTTTTCAGTGTATATCTAGGGAAAGGGATCTTTTTCTATATGAAGTAAGTTTGAAATTTTCTTTTTCAATTATTATTAATTTCTTTATCAAAAAGTCTCTTTCAATTATAGGATAATCATCATTCGTTTTATTTAAATGCTTTTTATTTTCTATTATTCTTTACGGTCAAGTCGCATTTGAGACACCAGTTCCTTTTAGATCACCAAAGTTAAGCAACGTTGAGCCTGGTCAGTGGTTAGATGGGTGACCATTTCAGAATACCAGGTACTGTTCCAGGGCAAGTAACAAACCTGCACGTGGTGCCACTGCTACTCCTTTCAAGGGAACCAATTGTTACACCACACACATCACTGTGAGATACGATGAATGAATGAATGAATTATTCTTTAAAAAAACAACTTTTTATTTGCAACTTCTAAAATGGCCTTGTGCTTAATACTTTAAAGGATAAATTGGAATCCGCTTGTGCTCTTATCATTATCAATATAAGTAATAACTCTTACGATACATTATCAAATGTTGTATTGTATTTGGACTATTACCAACTATATTATGGTGAACTATAAGCCAACACTTGAAGGTTTCAAGAAAACCAGATTTCTAAAATGATTTGATTTTTTTCATTAAATAACCTAAAAATAGTTTATGAAATAAATCAACCAATCAACTAACCTTCAACAATTTTTAGTGTTGGTTTTTATGTAAGTTTAAAGTGATTATCATCATCAAGTTGTTGTTTCAATCATGATTTGAAGAAATTATATTTAACATAGGTTAATATTATTAACTGGTAGGGGCTAACTAAATTTAAAAAAAAAAAACCTCCTTTCATTGATTAAATAAAAGATTGTGTTTATAGTATTTTCCTGGCTTCTTATTCTTTCATTCTTCATTTTTCAGTTTCAAGTATTTTCTTTAGTTGTATTTTTCTTTCTGAAGATGTCATTCATTTTATGTTATTAACACTTGACTCCAATGATCAATATAAAAGAATTATAAAGAAAACTTAGCTAATCTATAAAATTATACAAGGAGAATTTTAGTTTATGAACTTGTTAATAATAAAGCTTTAAAAAAATCCTTTTTTTAAAAAAAATTTATAATGACTTTTAAAAAGCAATATCAACAGAAAATACTAAATAATCATTAATAATACTGCAACTAACTTTGGCTAATGTTTCTGCATTATTTCATTTAAATAGTTTTAATAATTATAATGAACAGTATTTATGAAATGAAACCTTACATCCTTTAAATATGCTTTTGGCCAAACACTTTTCATTGTGAAATTTGCCTTTTTTTTTCTTAGCTGAATAATTTATATATAAAGATTCTCTTGGACAAGAAGATATATAGACAGAAAGGGTGTAACATTTCTCTCTGATATTGATTAAACATGAATATGAAGTGCTCTAAGTTAAAACTGTTTTTTTATAATATTTGACATATCACTGGCCTTGTCTGTTCAGATATCCGCTGCAAGCCATATACTTTTTATAGAAATATAAGCCTGTTTATAATCTTTATATGTTCATACACATGCATACCAATATATGTATGTATCATTTCTTATTAGATTGATCAGATTTATTCTTAATTTAGATATGTAAAGATTACCTATAATCCTGACAGTGATGAATTGATCTGATTATAATGCTCTTTGTTTTGTTCAATTCTTTAAATTTCAAGGGCTTAAAATGATTCAACTTGATATAAAGATGGTCTCCAATAATCCCAATTGTACTTCAGTGTTTAAGAATATCATGCATCAAGACAAACACCATGTACAGGGAAGGTCCACTTGAGGCAGTGGATAGGCAGTTGGTCTTTGGAATTGTAATACAAAGGTTCAAATTCCAGTTGCTCTGTTTACATTCACATTAATACCTTGGGAAAGGTATGCATACGTGGCAAAGTGGGGCATTGGTAGAAGCTCGAACTCTGGAATTGTATTATGCGAGTTCAAATCCCAATCAAAACTATTCTTATCTACTATGAGCTGCCTTGGGCAGATGAGGCTAGTTAACTTGGGAGAGTATCTCATTTAGGTAAAGGGCTACACATTAAAAAGCCCAAAAAAGGTCCTTCAGGTTGGGGGTTGAGCATAGGGCTAGCGACACTTTCTCGTAAAAACAAGTATGTTACAGAAACAGCGAAAAAAAACAAAAAAAACAATTGCTGCCAAATGCACCACTGGGCGTAACGGTAAAAACGAAAGGTATGAATCCCCACATTTCCTCCAGCTAAGGATTAAATAGTACATGTGGTGTTATTAAAAAAACTATGTGTATATAAAAAAGAGGTTTATCAAAAAAATGATTGTTCTCAGCATTAAATGACCTAAAGATTAAGTTATATTATCATTAAGTTTCATATTAAAATTTCTGAAACTTTTTTCTTTCATTTAACATGAATCTTACATTAAAGATCGCTGTTAAATCTATTTCGGTGCTTATTGTATTTAATTTTAACCCCTCATGGAATATGAAAAAATCTGTAAAAAAAACTTTTCACTTGTAAAAGTTCTAAAAATGTAACTATTTGAAGAGGTTGCAAGTATCAGTCAAAATAAATTTATTTCTGTTTCTTGATGGAGCTGTTTCTGCCTTCTTCACTCATTTATAGCAAAAGATATTTAAGTTCACTTCTGACTGAAAAGTCATGGAGTCATGTACGCATGACATTGAATTCATTTTAGCAATCAGTTTGTTTTTGGTTGTTGAAGTATCTTTCAAAAGTTGATATCTTGTCAGCAAATATTGGTTTTAGCTCAAGTTATCTTTTCAAGAAAAACCTGTTAAGTAACATTTTGTGAATATTCTAATATTATTGTTATTATTATTTTTATTATTATCATTATTTGGAATTGATTGAGAGACAAGTTGTGACAGTATTTGTGAATCTTTCTCATTTGGTCGGAAATTGTTAGCATGATTTTTTGGCAATGATCTTTTTAAACCCAAGTGGGCTGGCTGATTGGTTGGCAAGTTGGAAGTGAATTTGGGTTTCAAAAAGACACCCCCCTTTAATATCTATTGACAATCATCATCACCATCACCACCATCATCAACGTCATCCTAATAATAACAGTAATGACAAGGTCATTCATTTTAAAAAGATTTAGTTTTTTTTTTTTCTATCATTCTTTTGTTTCAATCTTCTTTAAATTAGTCAAAATGTCAAAAGTAATTGGATTACATAAACAAGTCCAGGAACCTGATTGTTGGATTTGATTAACACAACTAAGGAAATTCGAAAGAACGTTTCGTAATTATTTATTTTTATATTTTTTTTCTTGTAATGTTTCCTTCTCTATGCCATGGCAGCAAGATTGGAGCATTAGTAAAAGCTTGGACTCTGGAATCATATTACACAAGTTCAAATCCCAGTCAAAACCATCGAGCAGATGGGTTGTTTTTCTTTTCTTTTTTAAAGTGTTTTTCAATATATTATCTTAACCCAGCCATTCTCAACCTTTCCCCCATCATTTATTTACAGGGGGTAATGTAATAATGGCTTTATGTATTTCTCCATTTACACCCTACTCCCATACAAAAACTTCATAGTCATCATAAAGTGACAGAAAAAACCCTTTAGAAAGAACCTTTTTATTGTTTAGGTTTTGAACAAAAATAGTATTATTTATTCGTATAACAAAAATAAAGAAAATCAAACCTTTTCTAAATAGAAATTATGAAGTTAATTTGCATTAGAAAAAATAATAAACAGAAACACCAGAAGCATTATCAGTAGGTAACACTGCTGATTCATTGAGTCAATCAGATTGTTTATGTGAGGAGCTGTTTCTGACAATGGTACTCTCATATGATTATTTAATTGAATTATTTTTTTATTTTCAGATACTTCAATTATTTACTCTCAACTATACCATTTTTTACCCCTGGTTGAGAACCTCTGTCTTAACCCATCATTTGTGTGGCTGGTGTAAATCTCTACAATTTCTTTCATGATTCAATTTTGCCAAGTGTGCCCTTGTTTTATCTTCTTAATTCCAGTTTAATACAAGGAAAGCAAAAGCAAGTTTCCTTGAATTAACTCTACATAACCATTTCCATTGCTTATCTAATCTATGGCTTAATGATTGTATATCCAACAGTAAACTGAACATGTCCAATTGAATATCTTCAAGATATTGGAATAATTCTTCGAATATTCTAATTTATAGAATATTGGCTCCAGAGGATTTTCTATAAATTTCTGTACATGGCAGAATTTCCTAAGAAATAAGAATGAGTAAAATCATAAAGAAATTTATTTTTTTTCTTTTTTTCGGGCTTTTTTCTCATCTTCATAGTTTGATGTTTTTCTACACAATGTTTCAGCCTAGTGACCCTCTGGCCGTCTTCAGGTGTTTCAATTGCAATTCTAGATAGGGATGCTGAGTCTTGTTATTGAATCTCCAGGGTCACTAGGCAATAATGTTGTGTAAGAAGACATCAAATTACCAAGATGAGGAAATAAAGTCCGAAATAAAAAACGTTAATTTCTTTTATTATGATACCTCATCTCAAAATAAAAATGAGTAAAATCATATCTTGGCAAAAAGATAATGCTATAAGAAAATATATCTTTTCTAATTTCATGCAAAGATTGCAATGGTTTAAGACAATTGTTTTGATATTTTTTTTGTTCTTAATATTACAACTTGGGCAATTAGACTTTTTTTTACATTTATAAAATGTTAATATTATTACGGCAAAAGGTGTTAGGGAGTAACTTGAAAATGAAGTTAACTTGAAATTAGAATACCTTTGTGTAATAGATATGAATGTTCACAGGGAAATACTGTCAACTAGCATGATTAGATTTAGACAACCTTTTTACTGTCATCTAATGATAACATTAAAGAAAACACTTTTGGTTGACTTCCCTCTTTTTACACCATCTTTTCCCCCCTGCACCCTCCACCTGTTAGAATTTTTGTAAAATAACCTCTCTTCTTTTCTTCAGATTTTATTTGTTCTTTTTAATGGACCACTTGCATTATATGACCATTTAAAAATCTTTTTTATGGTACAGAGTGGTAAAAACATTTTTTTTCTTTTAATGCTTTTTTTAACTAGTTACAAATATAACCATAAATTTTTTTTTTTTTTTGGCATGGTTGGGGAGAGGGCTGTTTAGGATCTAAGTGCCAAATAGGCCAAATATATATTTTTTGAATAGAGCTTTTTTTTTTTGGGGGGGGACCAAAATTTATCAAACCCCAAAATAACTGTATATTGGAATATTTTATAACATTGGAATTAATTTCTTGATTTTAATTTTATATCTTTTTAGACTTTGTAAAATGATTATGTAATCCTAACTTGTTTTACAATCATCTTATTTCACAGACACATCTCTGTCAAATTTTTGCTCAATTAAGAGGAAAAAAGAAACAATAAAATGCAGGCATATGTACACATATATATCCATAAAAATACTCTGTTTTTATAACTAGTATAAGTTTCATTGTAACCTATGTAGGAGTTGAAGAAAGCACTTAACATAAATTAGTTCATTTCAAATAACCTCAAGGAAATTCTATAAAGTAATAATGACTAATTTCATTTGGTAGAAACGACCTAATTTTCTGTCTCAGTTCTAGCTGGTAAATAACAAAAATATTGTGTAATTAATTAAAAAAAAAGATATATATATACTAACCTGTAGTGTAAGATGGATTATATTTATTATCAATAGAGCATTTATAGTAGTCTATTTCCGGCCCGACTCTTATACAAACAAATGTAAACGACTAGGCGTTTTTTCGGGCTGATGACTGCACATGCAAGAAACTGTCAGCCACCAAAGGCCATTGACTCTGTGGTCTATGCTTATCTTAAAGTTTTCCATTTATAAAAAGAAAAATAGCAGTATGTTTTTTTGTTTACTTTTGAAATGTTGCATATGTATGGTCTACGACACGATGCACTAACATCAAATTGAATAAAGATAATAAAGATAAAGATACATATTTTGTTAAAATAATCTATTTATTCTCATAACTAACTTTAAAAGTGATAATCTTGATTAAAAAGGAAAAGAAAAAAAAGTTGTGTATTTTCAATAAATGGGTTATGTTTCTGATTAGATTGAATTCTATTAGAAAAGTACATCTCCATCAGAAGATGGTGATCAGTATTCTTTTGTTGTGGGTTCTTCAAGAATTAGTCTGATTTCCGCTCCCATTCTGGAATCATACTTCACAATAACATCTTTATTATTAATTCAAAAGAGATCTGGGTTTATTCCTGATGCTTAATGGATTCTATGAAAGGTATTATTAAATTGGGTGGGTGGTAGGCGTAAATTTAACCTTCAATCTGATTTTTTTTTTTCATTATATCCTCTATCAATGAAAATTCTCTAATGAAGATTAATTTCTATGATTGTTAGTTTTCAGTATGCTATCTTCATTATATACATCTATAAAAAGTTAAATTGTAGATCTTGAAATTTTGATTTTTCAAGGTTATTAGAAATCTTAATGACTCTGCCATATTAAAAATAGTGCAGTGATGGTTGAGCATTGGTAAAAGCTCGGGCTCTGAAATCGTATTATGCGAGTTCAAATCCCAGTCAAAACCATTACAATCACCTTTAGCTGCCTCGGGTAGATGGGGCTTGTTAACTCGGGAGAGCCGCTTATCTAGGTGAAGGGTAACACTGAATTTAAAAAGCCCTGGTAAGAGCACGTAAAACTGGCCTTGTGCCAAACTTGGATTGGTGCTCACCAAGTAAATATATTATTAGAAAAGGTGCAGTCTTCATATTTTAATAAAAAAGGAATGCAATAGAAATTGATAAAAAAAAATGTTTTTCATATTTATACTTACTAAAGGAATTTACCAATGTACTGACATTGTATTTTGTTTTTGAATGAAAATTATGATTTCTAAAAAAAAATTTTTTTTTTCCTTATTCAAAATATAAATTTTTTTTTAACAGAATGAAAGAAATATCCTTACAACTAGTAACTATTATAATTATAACAGCTTTCAACAAAAATTTGTTTTTAAAAAAAAAAATTTAGATTTTAATGGCATTAATGACTAGGGCTATGACAATATTCTTGTCACAGACTTGGCTATTTTGTGATTTTACCATTCTATTAATTCTGTAGTTATTGATAATAACTATAGAATTAAAAGAAATGGTAAAATTGCAGAATATTCAAGTAATAGGTAGGGGTGTGACAAGAGTATTCTTTAATGAAAGCACATTGTCATGGCCCTATTAATGACCCATGTGGGTTGAGATAGCATGGAATAAATCAATCTTTTTCTTGAAAAAGAAATAGACAAAGAAACTTGTTTTTGCATCTTAAGACATATACAAAAATGTATGCTAGATAAAAAGGTTTTTTTGTTATTAGATTGCTCTCATAGGTTGATGTTCAGTTAAAATCAATCAATCTTTTTTGGCTACAAAGGCTGAGAAGTGTTTTGTTTTGAAATTGTTCACACAGAGAAGATAGTGAAAACTAGGTAAATACATTGTTGTTTATCATGCAAAATATTTGTCACCACAGACAATAATTTGTGATTAGAGGATATTTTTTTTTCCTTTTGAATAGATTGTAAGAAAGACAATATGAAAAAAAGTAGTTGTTGAAAACTGTACTTAATGAGATTGATTGAAATCAGTTTGCATGACAAAAGATTAGCTAAGAATTGTAAATATTTTGGTGATAACAAAAAAGATTTTTGGTCACTGTCTCTTTTGATAAAACAATTAATTAAAACAAAGTCTGATTGAGCTATAGAAGCCCAAATCTAATGGGCTGGGCTATAGACTTTTTAAATGAAATACAAACAACAAAAAAAAATACTCATTTTAAGGGACCGATATATCAGCCTTAATAACCAAAGGCAAAATAAGACACACTGAAATTTCGACCCTAATATGGTTCTTTAACAGAACGGTTCTGAGTGACTATATGGTAATATTACTAAGTCAGGATCCAAAGATGGAGGTTAAAATATAGTTCTTTTGTCTTAAGTCGCCAGGGTCGATATATCGGATCTTTAGGGTTTAAAGGATTAAGAAAAAGAAAGAATTGATTTCTTTATAGGACTAGCTGTTATTGTCCCCAAATGTTCAGCACAACAGTTGAACTGTCCTTCTGCATGAAGTGGGACTTGGCATTGGTGATCATACGATACAACCAATCAGCAGTTGTGTGATTCAATGTCATTGGGTGTTTTGGCCATTTTCTCAAAAGACGCCCTCTGTTAGCGCTGATCAGACCCAGGTCAGTGTCAAAAGGCAGCCCCCTTGGCAGCCCATGTTGAGTCCTTGCATTTGATCCACAACCAGTGACTCCTCTGCTCTGCTGCAGTGGCAAGATCTTGAATTGCCTTTCATTCAACCTGCCCTCTGATGCCCATCTCCTTCAGACACTTTCTAGTAGACCTGACTACAAATCTTCTGCAGTCCACTTCAACTGGCCACATCTTCACATTCCAACCTCACCCCTCTGCTATAAAGATATTGAAAGAATACTTTTCAAGTATGAGACAAATCTCAAATGATCTAAACTTGTGATAAGGAATATGCAACCTACTTTTGCAGTTTATGATTTATAAAGTCATCAGGAAGTCTTTAGTCAACAATGATTTATTATTACCATATGCACCAATGTTTGCTTTTTTTAGTGACAAATAGAACTTTAATATCTATCTCAAATTTTAGTTCTCTCATATTTTATTTTTGTTTGATTTTGTTTAACATGTTATCGACCTTTCTTAGGTCATTTAATGCCAAGAACAATCATCTTTGATAAACAATCTTTTTTCCATATGTAATATTTTTAATAACACAATATGCACTAATTAACCCATAACTGTAGGGGATGTGGAGATTCATATCTTTCCCAAGGGTATTAGTCCAATTATGAATGAAAATGGAACAACTAGGATTCTGAAGTCTAATTACTTAACTCACTAGGCCAAGTGAACCTTCCCTTCATAATTTATTATATTTCTTTTAAAGGTGCGTTTGTGTGCAATATCTTTAGAAAAGTTTTTCTTCCTTTTCTTCAATCAGATGAGTTGTTCTCCCGAGTTAACACACTCCCTCTGGCCGAGGCAGCCAAAGTGAATGTAATAGTTTTGACTAGGATTTGAACTCGCATGATACAATTCCAGAGCCCGAGCTTTTACCAATGCTCCACCGTCGCTGCCCAAACAAATAAACAATATACAATCCAGTTTATTGTTACTGTGAATTGCCATTTTCAATAAAACACATTTATTATATTTAGTTTATTTATAGAAACACTTTGATGCCTCCAGTACAAAGATTGTATTTTATTAGAAGAGAAAAAACAATATTCAAAATGTGACTTAAAAACAATATCTGTACAAGAGAAATGAGAAATAAGTGGGAAATAAAAATAAAAGAAATAATAAACAATCTATAAAATAACCATTAAAACTTTATGGTTGAGTAGACTTGGTTGTTATTCTTCAATAATCAGTCAGTCAATCAATTGTATGAATTAGATGAAAACTGACTTTCTGTGTAGATGTTTTCTATGTTTAAGCACTCATTAAAAAACTGTCTATCTATTTATGTGAAGTAGTGCGCGTAAGCTTAGACACAGAGTAATTGGTCTTTATTGACTGTCAGTTTGATGACCACGCAGACGAGAAACTGACAGTCACTGAAGAACGTTGACTCCATGTCTACGCTTAACTAATATACATACTCTATCACTGATATTGAGCACACTATAAATTTAAGCAATTTTACTACACAAATTAATAGGGCAGCAAAGTTTGAGCATTGGTAAAAGCTTGGGCTCCGTAGTATGCGAGTTCAAATCCCAGTCAAAACCATTACATTCACCTTTAGCTGCCTAGTGCAGATGGGGGCGTATTAACTCAGGAGGGCAGCTCATATAGATAAAGAGTAACACCGAATGCAAAAAGCCCAGATAAGAGCACGTAAAAATGGCCCTGTGCCAAACTCTGGTTGGTGCTCACCAAATAAAATATTTCTATAAAAGTAATTTATCAATAAAAATGTGCCTACAGACATTATTTACATTATACATACATTCTTACTAATTGTTAAATTCAATGCTATTTATATTTTTTAATTAAGTCCAGTTTTAATAGTTATATTTATTAAATACAACAAAATATTTCCCCTTCATAGTTGTAACACATTGCTTGATGTGCAGCCTACCCGTAATATTGTGTCTAATACTTTTATGTTGAAATTAAGAGATAGATTACAACAAAGAAGTAAACTAAGAATAAACTTTCATAACTAATTTTTTTATTGTAATCATCTAGACACAAAACCTAAAAATAATAAGAACCTAAAGTATTGTGTTAATGAAGAAAGTTCTATAAAAATGTATGGTAGGTTAGAATAAATATGACAAACACAAACCTTTTTAAGAAATGGTATTTATGGTGATGTAATGGTGATTAACTGTTTTATAATCATTTGAAAATATCTATAAGATCATTTTTTATAACATATTTTCTTTTTCTTTTTTTCTTATGTATTTTCCCATTTATTCATTATAGAACTGAATACCCCTCTAATCTAATGTTTATTGTTTGATATTTCATTTTTCTATATATAGATGACTATTTTGTTTTTAATGTTAGACACACACAATCTTTGAGAAAATTATTTATTTATTCATCAGATTTTTTCCAGGAATATTTTTTTGGTTTGATGTTAAACATGAATTCTACTAAACTTACTATAGAATGGCATGAAGTTTATTGTATACTTGTACATATTCTGCAATGAATTCCCTCACTTAAAAAAAGGAGTTGAAGATGTTTTTTTAAAGTTATCATTGGAAAAAGAAATTTGCATTGATTACTCTAACTACAGAATAGTAATATAAACTATAATGTAAATTTGATTCCAGGCAAAATACAAATTATCTAGATGACTGGTTGTATGTAAGATGGATAAAAGGGCCTCTTAAAGATATATAATATTTATGTTCAGTTATACAAAAAATGGAAAAATACTTGAGGAGAATTGGAAAGAGAAGATTACAGCTGCTGAAACTAAGTAGATAATAAAAGCATTGGATTAAGTATTAAGGAACAGAAAAAAAAAACCCTAAGAAAACCTAAAAAAATAAAAGATGGGAAGAAAAACTGCTTCATCATCAATTTCTAAGATAAACCAAAGAAGTTGTAGATGTGAACACCTGAACATGGCTGCAAATGGGAAACCTTTGAAAAGATGCAGTAGCATTAGTAACTGCTACAAAATAATACAATGATCTGAACCTACTACATTAAGGCAAAAATAGACAAAGCCCAGGAGAAGAGCTTCTGTCAATCAACTCTGTGGTCAGACACAAAAGACTGGATGTGATCATTTTCTACAAAACTGGATAAGACTTACTATCCAAGCACGGTGAAAATAATGAAAAATAGGAAAGATCAGAAAGTCACTGGCTACCAACAACATAACAACTCTGATGATAACAGCCAGAATGTGAATCTTGATGCATCATCATCATCATCATAGTGAGGATGATGATCACCATCATAATGATAATAGTGGTAATCATAATCGTCATCATAATAGTAGTGATAATTATCATAATAAAGTGTTAATCATCATCATCATAATAATGATTTTCTTAACTTCTTTAATATTTTTAACACTTCTGCTGTTTCAGTCTATTTTTGGGGGGGTCCTTTTTGAGTAATTCTATATTCTTCATCTTTGTGTGTGTATGTGTGTAGGGGCAATTTTTTAAAACCTTCTGACAAAAAACAACAACTATTAAATAAAGTTATAATAATGTGTTAGATATCTAAATATTTAAATTTTAAATATAGAACCCAAGTGCATTTCTATCTTATTTTGGGGATAATACGGATAGATTTATTCTGAAATTTGATATTCTTAGATTTTCCTTGGAAAATCAAATCTAATAATAAAGACATGTAGAAGTATGAGAACCCCCCCCCAAAAAAAAATTTTTTTTTTTCTACTAGAGAAAAACTCATGTAATTCAAGACTTTCTAAACTTTTCTCTTCCTTCTATTTTGCCATTTGAAAACTAAATGTATCAAAGTATGTTGTGACTTAAGTAGGCTAAAGGATTTGAAATAACCGATCCCCAGAAAATCTTAAATAATCATAAAATGATTTCTTATTTGTGCAACATATTTATATTTTACGCAAAAAATTCAAATATGATTTTTTTTTCTAAAAAACCACATTTAATTAGATAATTTTTTCTTACAATAAACGCTAAACCTTGATTAAAATTTCCTAAACATATTTGTATGTTCTTCAAATCTGGAAAAGTTCTACCACTTTCAGTAAATATTTTGATTTTTACTATATTTTTTGACTGATGGGTTTGGGGTATTGAAATGTTTTTTTTTTGGTTTTTTTTTAATACTACAAAAACAGGTATCCAGAATTTTTCTAAAAACATTGTTTATAAAATTATAAAAATTGATTTTTCAAAGATGTCCGAAGAGAATGTTATAAAAACGGCATTAGATAAAAATAAACGTTATAAAAACATCTTTCTGCATTCATGTAAAATTTTTCAAATATTTACTAATTGTACTTTACAAAATTTTTCATTAATTTTTTTTTTTCATGGGATTTAAAAAATTATCATTTGTCTTACTCAATTTGTTAAAATTATCATTCTTTTCATTCATAATTTATGATAAAAAAAAACCTGTTGAAACGAAGGTGGTTGGAAAAATGATAGCTCAGTGACTTAAAACGTGCTTAATCTTTATTAACCTTGACATTAGTTATTGGTGTATATTAGATTATCAAATATTGAATGAGATGTTTGCATCATTTATAAGTAATTATCAATATCTATTATATGAACATAATTGAAAAAAGAAAAAAAAGGCTAAAAAATGTTATGTGAATGCTCCTCCACCCATAGCACCTTAATCCCTGCCACCAAGCACTTGATCTGTCAGCACTTGACAAACACACCCTAGTGCTTCTTCATTACACTAGCCCCGCCAGAGTCTATAGCTTCAAACTGATACACCTGCCAGTATGATTGATTGGTGTTAAGATATTAAAGGTCGGTATTATTTAAAGTTAATTGTAAGTGAAGGCAATAAACAATGTTTAGAAATGGGATTGTACTGAAGAAAATACATTGATCTTTAGAATTCTCAACCAGAAAAGGTTACAGCAATCTTGTTTTGCCAGAATAATGAAAAGAATTAACAAAATTATACAGAGTATTTGAAAAGTTACTGAGTAGTAGAAAATAATGTGCCAATGCCAATGTAGGTCATTTCCAGCCATTCCTTTAAGATTAGCTTTCATACGGTAAGTATATAAAACCCTTTTATTGGTAAAAATTGTATTGTCTAAATGGAGGACATTTCCTGCATTTCCTTTAAGATTAGCTTTCATACTGAAAGTAAATAAAACCTTTCTATAGGTAAAAAAATTTATTGTCTAAATATTTAAAAAAAAAATTATTGTTTATTAGTTTATTTAAATTTCTGCACCTATTTTTTTTTTTTTTGCACCCATAGTGCACAGTAACTTTTTGGACACCCTGTAGAATCAAATGATTATCTAAGAAGAGACCAATCTTGATCATTCAGCATTCTGATCTCAATGGATAGTCAAGAATTATGAGATATATTTATAGAAGAAAAATATGGATTAAGCCTTTTGAGGATTTAGCCTCCTTAACTATTTTTTCTGTTGGATGCAAAAGGAAGAGATTAAATTAAAGGAATTATATTCAAAATTTTATTAATTGAATAAATGAATAAAGAGAATGTACTAAAAACTGATAAGGATTTATTGAAAAAATTGATTTAAATTTGCAAACCTCTGCATTATAAATAGGATATTTACATTATCGACTGTTAGTATTAAAATTGAATAATTTTGGGACTTCCATGTTTAGATTTTTGGAACAGATTATTTCATTTTTTATTCTCATCTAACACAACCTTCTTGTTGAACTTTGAAACCTTCATGTCAAACTTGGAAAATTATTTAGCCTCATTTCATTATTTCAGACTTGACTGATTATTGTTCAGTCAACTGAAAAGCAGACATCACTGATTTTAATTACTGATATTAAAAGAACATTAAACTAACTGACTTAGCTTAAAGAAAAAAAGAAGAAGAAAGTTTGAAGATTGCAGAATTAATCTTGTGTGTGTGAATGTTCATTATTTAAACATGTTTGGTTAAACACATCTGGGGTTTTTTTTTGTCATTTTGTCATCTTGTTTTGGGACCCAATTAGGGGTAGGTAATTTTTTATTTCTTTTTTTTTTGTGCTAAAAAGTACTTTCAGTGTTTGTAATCATTCATCCTGCAAGCTATTATACTACTAACCTAAAAAAATTACAATGAAACATAAATATATAGAAAAAAGTGTGTAGTTTTTACCGCGCTTCTAAAAATGTCATTATAACACTCACTATCAACTAAAAAAGAAAAATTAACAGTAATCAAACAAATAGATACTTCTATTTGGCCTAGAGTTTAGGCAGTCAGACTTTGGAATTGTAATATGCAAATTCGAAATCAATCCCCATATTTCTCCAGCCAGGAGTTAAATAGTGTAATTCATGTGTTGTCAAAAAGAACGTTTATCAAAAAATGATTGTTCTCGTTTTCTGCATCAAAAGATGTAAAAGAGGTTGATATGTCCTAAAATACAAACTTTTCATGTGGCTTGTCTTATGTTAGTTTAATCCGAATAAAGAGTTCTGCATTGACAGTCTAACAGCCCTAAATTAGATCTACAAATTATGAAGCTTCATTTTAAGGATAAAAATCCCTATCATATCTCTTTTATTTTTTGAAACTAATTTCAGTTGTATTTGCATTTTATTTTTCAATCCAATTATTCATTGTGAATACATAGAAATGCACCTAAACCATAATTATAAGAATTTCCACATTAATTAGAATTTGTTTCCTGTTTATTAATAGCAAATAAAATAATTTCAATAGTAATAAGGATTTTATTGAAGAAACTGATTTAAATCTATAAACCTAAATTGAAAAACAAATCATATCCAGATTATTGGCTGTTGGTATTCAAATTAAATAAAATTAAATTTCAAGTTTGAATTTTTAAGTTTCAACCTTTTTGTAATAATACACAAATTCAAATACTTTGCATTCAATTATATTTACTATTGGGACTAAAACGCCTTTGAAAAGCATGAGTTCTCTTAAAACTTCCAAGTATGCAGTAAATAGAATGACTTGTTTATGAAAGATGTTAATAACAAAAAAAATTGTAGAACTATTTTTCAGACATCTTCATTATCATTATATACCCAACGTTTCGGCTCATAAATCCTTCGTCCAAAACGTTGTGTATATAATGTTAATAAAGACGAGGACAACAGTTTGAAAATAGTTTTACAATAAGGTTGAAACAAAACAGTATTGCTTAAAAGATTTTAAATTATTTTAATAAGTATAGTAAATAACAAGAGTGCATTTACCTTATCTATTCATTTTTAAATTGAGAAATTACGCTATTTGTTTTTTTGATCCCCTGATTTGTCAGAGATGGACAATTGTTTTTAGAGGCGTGTGTGCATCTGTCTGTTTGTGCGTCTGAAATTTTGCCAAAAGTTGTCTTTTTATATGTGCATAGTAAAAAAATTTTATCACAAAAATTCTCGTTGTGACCCCCGGGAGCCTTAAATGGGTCAAAAACAGCCCAAAATAGTGAAAAATGACACTTTTTGCCCCATAATTTTTTTATCCATCTGTTAGATTTTTCTGAAACATGGCCAAAATATGGAAGGAATTGTCCAAATATAAATTCAGTATTTCTGAACGTTACAAAATTCTGGTTCACGTCTCCTAGTGCTTTGTTTTTTTTGGGGGGGGCTAAAAACACCCCTTTTAGGGGCTATTAAACGTTTCTGTCCAAAATATCATTATGTATGTTTTTTTTTTTTTTTTAATGCTCCATTCACTG
>JAUZSX010116011.1:0-17908 GCA_034780655.1 Idiosepius hallami
CTGAAAAGTAAGTAATAATTCTTAAATTTAATATTTGTAAAAATATTTGGATTGAATTTCTTAATTTATGTTACTATATCGTACTCAATTTTTCTTAAATTTTCAGGTGCTAAATATGATTTTAAAATTTATATTGATTAATTTGAATTTTCTGAAAATGATTTTAAAAATTGAATTTTTTTTAAATAATGAAATCTAATCAATGATTAAAAATATGCATAAGACTTTATTTATTGTTATGTTTTTAAACTAAACAAATAATATTTTAAAATTTGTGTTTACTTTTTAAAAAAGTAAACACAAATTTTAAAATATTATTAATTTTTAAACAAATTTTAAAGTTTAAAAAGTGTTTGAACTTAAAAAGTTTTTAAACTTAAAAATTTAAATTCTTGAAAAATATTTTTTTTTTCAAATGTTTTTTATAAAATATTTTGTTAATTTGTTTAAAACAGGTTTTATTTGTTGCATTACAATAAGAAAAAAAAAATAGAAGTTAAGCCGTTGTGTTTTATATTAAAATAAAAAAATAAGACATTATCTTCCATAGAATTTTAAGCAATATAGCTCTCCTCCCACTCCACTCTCGACGTTCATTAAAAACATCTACAAATCATAGCGAAATTACTACCGGTTTAAATTGAATCTAACAATTATTTATCACCAAACGAAATTTTTTTTAATATTCTTCATTATTGATTGAAGTAACGATTAAAAAAAGTAATGTCTTCTGTCTAGTTATTTTATTTATTTTTTTTGTTCATGAATTTTTTCAAAGAATTTTATATTTGAATATCAAAGAAAAATTGAAAAAAAATAATGGCGGTCGATTTAAAATTTTTATTATGCTTTTTCAATAGGATGAATATAATGTCACTTTCAGGTATTTGACTTCCTCTAAACTTTTATTTTTAAAAAAATTAAATTTAGTCTCTATTGTTTGACCTGAACTCTTTATAAACGAATTATCTTCATTTTATTTTATTTTCTCATCATTTAATTGGAGAGGGTCAAATTAGTGGACATTATTCTCACTTTACCATAAGTCACCAGGGCCGATATATCGACTCTATGGAATCTAAAAGATTAAGTTTGAAATGTTGGCGTTGGTGACTAACATCACCTTATCTTTATCACTGATAATTGAATTTTAATAATTTTGATTAAAGATTTTTTTTTATTCTGTTCATATTAATGTCGACATGGCTGGGTGTCGTGACGTGGGACGTGCGTGATGTGCTAGTGCCGCCGAGTGAGTGAGTGCGATCCGACCAACCGAGAACATGAATAAAAAAACTTAACTTAAATGCAATAAATGTTCGTTTTTTTTCTTTCTGTTTTTAATTACAGAAATTAAATCATTTCCAATAATTTGGTTTTATTCATTGAATTCAAGAATAATTGTTATTCAAAAACAAACAAAAAAATGAAATATAGAAATAGAAAAAAGTTGACTGTAAAAATATTAATGATTCAATGTAGAATTTAAAAACTTTTAATCTTTTGAATCCCGACTTATTAAAGTTACCAAGTAGTCACTTAAAGTCGTTATATTAGGAGAACATATTAAAGCCAAAATATTGAGGGGTCTTTTATACCTAATTTTTTTGGGCCGATATATCAGCCTCTTAGGATCCAAAGGTTTAAGGACATTTAAAATGATGTGTTTGTGTAAAAATGTAAAAATAAAAGTGAAAAATATGAACATTATTATTGAAACTTCGATAAAAAGTTTATATTGAACTATCGTAAAATTCTTGTAAAACAGACAAATCACATTGAAACAAATAAATGAAAGTAATATAATCTAAATCATTTTTTAAGAAAAAGGAAAAAAAATATTTACAATGAAAGACCAAAACAGTCAGTCTCAGTCAGTCAGTTACCACTCACTAACATTAAGTACTTTCTAGTTCTTTTCAAGGAAGCAGAACGGACCTGACTTTAATAATAATTATTTAGTTATCTGATACAAACAACTTAAAGACAACAAACCTGTAATAATTGTAGAACTATGGTGAAAACAAATCACTTTTCAGTGAAATTAATGTTCGTATTTTGACAATAAATATTATAATAAAATAAAAAAATAATCATTTGCAGAATTCAACATGTTGATCGTCTCCATAACTTTTTCTCTTATCTTCGTTTGCTCCGTGCAAAAAGAACGCTATATATTATTTATTTATCAAATATTTTTTAGAATTAAAAATCAAATAAAATGTTTTAAAAATAATAAAGGACAAAAAATAAATAAATAAAATTAAATGATTAAATAGAAGTTAAATTTATAAATATTTTCTACAATAGTGACAAGTCGACACAAAACGAGTAAAAAAAAACAACAAAACATTGTTTTCCTCAATCGTTACTTAAAATAAATCATTTTTTAAAAAAAATATTTCATTTTCTGATATGATAGGCCAAGAAAAAATCTCAAAAGAGTCCTTTATAAATTTCATTAAAAAAAAATTACGATTTAAATATGGAGTTAAATCATTTTGAGTAGTTAAAAAGGGAAAACAATAAATTTTAAAGTTTAGTGTTCCTTAAAAACAAACTTTTAAATGGATTCATAAGTTCCAATTGAAAAAATCAACTTTAATCCTTTAGATCCTATGCCGATATATCGGCCTTTAAGACATAAAACAACAAAAACGCACCAACATTTTTATCCTAATGTTCCCCTAATACAAAGGCTTTAAGTGACTACTTGGTAATTTTGATAAGTTAGGATTCAAAGGAGTCAAAATAAGGAAGATTCAAAGACTGACAATCTGATAATCTCGTAACGCAGTAAGTGCTGTGTGGGGTAATTTAGTTTTGTAAAGTCCGGCCAAATCATATAAATTTTTTAATGAGGTCTCTCTTTAAAAATCTACCAAAACTCAGGAGGGTTATAAAAAATTCCATGATTTCATAAGATTAACTCAAAATCTATTCAATTTTTCAAGATTCCATTCATTCTAATGTTTTTGTTTTTACTCTTATGTTTTGTTCCCTAGCGGACTGACTAGACCGGACGACCAGACCGGACCGGACAGACAGACTCCAACTTAAAGATTAAAAATCAATTTTGAAAAAAAATCAGTAACACAAACGATTTTTTTCACGAAATACACTAGCAAAATCTTTATTTTAATCCGGTAAAATCTTATTTTATTCACTCGTATTGAATCGACAAATTTGAATTGAGTTTAGGGAGAGAGACAGTTCGCTCAGGAAGACTTAGAGTCCGTCCTAGTCCGCCGCCACCGCGTCGTTCGTTTGAGTAAAATGTTGTTGTTGTTTTTTTTAACTACGTAAAAAAAAAACTATTAAAATGGATCATTTTATATCAATATACTAAAAAGATAAAAGCCTAAATTTTCTAGAATTAAAAACAAAAAAGCATAAAACTTTTTCAAGAATTTTTAATTGAATTGCAAACTTAATTTTCCCCAAGCAGAGAGAGCAATCAATCGCCTTTTTTCAACAACACTTTTTCGCACTAGTCTTAAATATAAATAAAAAGTTTTTATTTGTTTTAAAAAGTATTTTTTAAGTATTGTAAACCACAAATAAACAATCTTGGCATCGCCGATTAAATTTAATTTAATCAAGAGAACTGTTATATTATAAAAACAAGCAAGATTTTAAGTAAAAAGTTGTTTTGGGTATCCGCAAACAAAAACTTAATTTTCTGTGATCATGGTGATATACCGTGTTCGTGTTACAAAAAAGTGTTGGGAGTTTATAAAATTTAAATAAAACGATTACAAGTAATTTTAAGCCATAAAAGAGATAAGAAAAAAAATTCAAAAAGGGAAAGAGTTATTTGAAGATGTTAGTTGAAAAAAAAAATAATGGTTAAAAAAAAACAACAGTAACACACTACACACGACACAGATTTACACATACTAACATAAACACACCTTCACGGCACGCACACAACACCCTTACACCTGACTTTACTGTATTAATTAGTATATTTGCAACGAAACAATTTTTTTTTTCGAAATGAGAAAAATATACTAAAAATATAAAAAATCGAGTTAATATTAAAAAAAAAAGTTTTAAAACTGAAGTAGATAAAGTTTTAAAAATGTGCGATGAAAATAAATAATAGCGTATGTGTCAGTGTGTGTGCGTAATCATTTGCTTAGGTAGATGAAAAAAAAAAGATTTTTTTCTCTTCTAGTATCAATTAGCTTCTTTTTTTTTCTCGGATAAACTTACCCTCGTAATCGCAGGATAGAATCCTAAGAGGTCGGTAAGCTGCAAAACTCTCAAGGCGCCTTTCTTTACGCACGCAGTCAATAAGGTACCCGGTAAGGGTCACGTGAACAAAATGGGGGCTTCTGATTGGTTACTTGGGCGGGGAAACCCACATCACTGGTATGCAGAAAAAGCAGATGGCTTCGGGAATGCCGCTACGGATGATCAGAATTGCAAAAATAAAATTGATGATGAACTTTTAAGAGCTTTTCTTTTGTAAATCACGTAGTTTTATTTTTTAAATCCACTTTTAAATTGCATGATATACCCCCCCATACACACACGCAAAAGTAATTTCATTTCATCTTTTTGTTATTGGCCTTTAAGGGATCATCATCATCATCCACCATCCACACTTTACACTATTGACATCAATTTTCCAAAACGAATTTCTTACGTAAAAAAAGTAACTTAGAATTAAACACTAAATCAACAAGTACACAAAACCATCTATCTATCTATCTATCTATCTATCTATCTATCTATCTATCTATCTATCTATCTATCTATCTATCTATCTGTCTGTCTGTCTGTCTGTCTGTCTGTCTGTCTTTTTATACAAGCAATATTACCCAGATTTACTCTGAATTTGTGTTTGACCCTTTAGCAGCTGTTTTCTGACTGAAAAATAAATCGAATATATCAGGCCTAAATATCCCGTATATCAAATTTCACGTTTCTTGACAAAAAACTATACATATAAAGGTAAAATCCAAGCCAGGAAAACGGTGACGATGGTAACTGTTAGTTTCACGCTTGTGCAATTGTCTAACCAATTTTTGGCGCGCGTCTTCACACCAGTTTACATATCTGTTGTAGGTTGAGGTGCATGTTGGGAATTTTTTTTGTCCGATAGATAGATAGATAGATTCATTTATATTTCAACACCCAGATATGATAACAATTTCTAGTTGACCTTAATTATTATTTTGTTAGCTAGGGATCTGCATCCTGTCGTATAATATTCACTGTAGAATTGGCATTTGTATGCCTATTGATGTTTTCTTCCAATCGAAGTGGAGATACCAGCAGGGAGGGCCGTGGTTAGGGTCCTCAAAGAACCCACAATTGCTGGTGTGGGCACAAGCTCCTTAGGGACCGCAAGGCTCCTTGGCTTCACAGATCTTTTTTAATGGGCAAAAATACCAATAATGATTAATTATTAGGATTAACTAGAAAATCATTATCGAAATATACATCTATCAATCCATCTCTCTTCCTGCCTATCTATTTCTCTCTATATATATTTTATATGTATGTATATATAGTCGAAGGCTCGAGTATATTGAGGGGGTGCAGCTTGTCTTTTTTTAGAGTAAAGGGGCCGGAAGGCGTATTCTGCGTTGGAGCCGATAAGCGGCTAAGCACGGTACTGAGTCACAGATTGAAAAATCTAGGTAAAGAAAAACACTGGAATCACAATCGATCTTTGTTACATTGCAGTGGCGTAGCTACAGTTTTTGCCTCCCGGGACAGTCATAAAATTTGCGCCCCTCCCCCCTGAGACCACTGATAATCCGTTAACGTTCAAAATTAAAAAAGGCCTAAAAATATTCATTTTCAGAGAACTACAATCAAGGATCTTATTGCCTTCAACTTAAAATATTTATTTTTATTGGATTGATGATCCAGTTAAAAAATCCGTTCAAAATTTCAAAAAAGGCCTAAAAATATTCATTTTTAGAGAACTACAATCAAGGGTCTTATTGCCCTCAACTTAAAATATTTATTTTTATTGGATTGATGATCCAGTTAAAAAATCCGTTCAAAATTTTAAAAAAGGCCTAAAAAGATTCATTTTCAGAGAACTACAATCAAGGATCTAATTGCATTCAACTTAAAATAATTATTTTTATTGGATTGATAATCCAGTTAAAAAATCCGTTCAAAATTTCAAAAAGGCCTAAAAATGTTCATTTTTATGGAACTACAATCGAGGATCAAATTATACTCAACTATATAACATAAAACAAACTACAACCTTAAAAACACATTTTGGTTAAGAAGTTTCACATTTGTTGTCTTTTTATTACTATTATTTTTTTTCTGTTATCTATTTAACCCCGTCAAAATACCGCCGCCTGGCATGAGCCGCCCAGGGCGGACTGCCCCTCTCCACCCCTCCCTTGCTACACTACTGATTCTATAGGAAATCAATAGCAACATTCCAATTGCATTAAACATAAGAAACTTTTTTCTTTGTGTTTCCTTTGCTGGAGTAATTGGTATCAAACAATAGTCATGTCTGAAACAAGTATTAAATGCCCATTATATATGCGATGTAAAGCCGTTTTATATGCATATTCATACATATACAAGTTTATTTGAATTTGTATATATATAAGTATATATATATATATATATATATACTTTTGAAGAAATAAATGTTTTTTATAATAATTGTTTAAAAAGAAGAAGACATATTTGAATATTGTTTTTAAATAACCTTTATGTACATTTCGCCTATTAGGCATTACCAACAGGATGATTATTTTATTTAACATTAGGAGGAAAAAAGCAAAATTTTTAAAAATGAAAAAAAAAATTAATTGAAATGTTTATAATTTATAAATTATAAACATTTCAGTTTCTGATTTTGCGTTAGTGCTCACCAAGTAAATATAATATCTCCTCTCTATTACTTATTCACTCTCTCTCTATTTCTCTATTTCTCTCACTCACTCTCTGTCTCTTTTCATATCTCTCTTCTTTCTCTCTTACTCACTCACACACTCAATCACTTTCTCTCTCTCCATCTCTTAATATCTCTCTACGTCTCTCTCTTTCTCTATCAACCACACTCTATCTTCATATCTCTTCTCTTCTCTCTTACTCACTATCTCTCTCTTTCTATCTCTCTTTCTATCTCTCTCCGTGTCTCTTCTCTTCCCTCTCACCCACTTTCTATCTCTATCCCAGTGGTTCCCAACCTTTTTTTCCTCCTGCACCCCTGAAAAAATTTTGCTCAAACCTCGCACCCCCTATGTTTCATTTTTTGTTCAAGAGATGGAAATATAAATAATGAGCATTAATTGGCAGTACCACACTTAAACGCAGAAAAGTCGTTCAGCAAGGACTCAAAGAACTAACATAACGGGAATTCTTTTTTCTGTTTGGTGCCATAACGTTTTATCCGATTAAGATCAATTCATCATCAACGTATGAAAGAGGAATCAAGAATGAAAATTCTATTAACTTAGGATTTCCATGACGTTATCGACCTAAGTTTTTGAAAATTTTCTTATAATTTCCTCAAAAGATATCATATTCTTTAAAGTGCAAAACAATTCATTAAACTAAGGAAATTTCTTGGAAGTTGCTTCTCGCACCCCCTGGAATGAGGTCTCGCACCCCTGGTTGGGAACCAGGGCACTACGCCAAATGGACTTCCCCAAATGGTTAAACAGTGACTTTTTGAAGTATTTATGTATAAGTTTTGTGCAATTATTGGTTTAACAAGGTTTATCTTTTTTTAAATAATTATTGATAGTGGATTTCAACCATGATGATTCTGACAAGAAAATATTTCTAAATAGAATACATTTAATCCCACCTGAGTAAGACACTTAAAGGAAGTAAGAAATATTAAGAAAATATAAATATCTTGAAGACTACCTGCATTTTAATGGGTTTATTCAATGCTAATATTTTCGAAAAATAGAAAGAGCAAGAAAATAACATTTATTTTCAAAATATTTGTTTGTTTTTCATTTATAACATATTGATCTTAATATTCTTTTTTTTTCTAAACAAATGTCTTTATTCTTTTGCAAAACATATAATATGGTCGAGTTATGTTGGAGACACTGGTTCCTGTCAGATCACCTAAGTTAAGCAGTGTCAAGCCTGCTCAGTAGTTAGATGGGTGACCATTTAATAATACCAGGTACCGTTTCTTGTGCCGAGGTGGAAAATACCTAGCTTAGTGTCTGGGGACACAGTTAAACACTGGGTTGATGCAGCCATATTCTTTGGTGAGACAGGCTCCTTTACATGCAGTTGGGGACCACTTGTGAATTTCATATTCCCATAAAACTCAACACTGAAACATGTGTTAAGCCAGGTCAGTATGCCGACACACACATACACAAAACATTTAACTCAAGATGAAACTGGGAACTTATAAATTTCTAAAGGGTATAAGACTAAAATAAAATATGATATACTATATCATATTATATTTACTTGGTGAGCATCAACCCAAGTTTTGCACAAGGCCATTTTTTCGTGCTCTTACCCGAGCTTTTTAAATTCAGTGTTACCCTTCACCTAGATGAGGTGCTCTCACGAGTTAAGCCCCATCTGCCCAAGGCATCTAAAGGTGAATGTAATGGTTTTGACTGTAATACAATTTCATAGCCCAAGCTTTTAGCAATGCTCCACTGTCGCTGCCCAATAAAATATTATGTATACTTGGTTAAGAACCAAAATTTAGGCACAGGGCCAGTTTTATGTGCTCATTCTGGACTTCTCCTAGATGAGTTACTTTTCTTGAATTGATGTGTCTCATCTACCTAGGTTTTGAACTTGAATCAGATGAGTTTTTGGAATCAGTGTTATACTTACACCTAGATGAGTTACTACCCAGAGTTAAAAGGCTTCATCTGCCAGAGGCAGCTGAAAGTGAATGTAGTTGTTATGACTTAGATTTGAACCCACTAAATATGATTGCAGAGTCCAAGCTTTCACCACTGCTCTACCTTTGCTGCCATTTTACACTAAAATAGAATATATTAGATTAATCTTAATTATTTTGGTAAATGCTTTTTGAAGCTCTTTTTTTTATTGATAGCATTAAAAGCTACATATTTATAAATGAAAAGGTCACTCTTCTCCTGAATGCACCAGAAACAAACTACAGGGCAGTAGGAATGTGACTATAAATAGTGATATATGAGATATAAACTTATATTTGAGATATAATAGATAATGAATGTAATTGGATCCTCAATGAATGATCGTAATATGTTTATCTAGGATTCAATGGAATACCAACAAGTTGAAAGGGTCCAGCATTATTTGGTTATTTCAGTGTAGAGATGTAAATATCAATATATCATTCCTTTAACAGTAAATAAATATTGAGTATTCACTTATTTGTACTTAGCAATGCAGATAGGCAATTTAGATATTTGATTATAGAAAGCTTGGGTCATTTAAGTAGTTTGTAGCTTATGAACTATAAGTTTATGGTAAGATTAATTTGAGCTACAACAAAGGATATTTGATTGTATAGGGATTAGTCCTCTAAGAGGAAACTCATAAGGATGATGAGTTTTCAATAGATCTTACTGATTCTCAAACATAATTGAAGACATCTACATTGATATACAAGACCTGTAAGAAGTAAGTTGATACCAAAAGTTTTCAGTATTAAATTGTAGACTCTCTCCTTAAGGAGTCTTGTTTTTCCTGTTTAGTCTACTAGCCTTCCATGAATAAACATATAAACATTTTTCCAGTTGTGCAAACCTTCCTTATTCATTCTGATTGCTAAATAGATTAAACATGTCAACTATAACAGTGTTAAATATTCTTATTTTCTTGTAAAAGAAGCATTTTGTTATGATGAGAGTCAGTAATAAAATGTAGTGCTCTAAGATTGTCACTGGATGCAGCTGAGCGACTTATTCAATGAACTGTATATACTATTCAAAAACACTAAAAGAGTAAATAAAGTTTATTGTCCCAAAAATAACTGTATAAACTAAACAAGTTTTGTGTTTCTATTTTGGTCGTTGAAACATAATGAATCAAGTAAGGGTCCCACCAAAAGTTAAGAAATAAAAAAAACATCACACATTACACTATTATTAATTTGAACAAATATGGCTATACTTGAAGAGAGGTTGGGTAGCGACAGTGGAGCATTGGTAGAAGCTCGGGCTGTGAGATAGTGTTACGCGAGTTTAAATCCCAGTCAAAACCATAACTTTCACTTCAGCAGCCTCGGGCAGATGTGGCTCGTTAGCTCGGGAGAGCAGTTCATCTAGGTGAAGGGTAACACCGAATATATAAAGCCCGGGTAAGAGCACGTAAAAATGGCCTTGTGACAAACTTGGGGGTGCTCACCAAGTAAATATCATACTTGAAGAGAGGCTTAACTAGGGTTCAGCCACCTTGTGGCCCCATCGCAGAATGTAACTTGCGACCCACTTTCCTCTAAAAAGGTAATTTGCTCCTCCCCCCAACATACTAGAGCCTTCGATCAAAGACCACATATACATACATGTACAAATATATATAAGGAGAGAGAAAGAGAGATGGATTGATAGATGTATATTTCAAGTGTGATAATGATTTTATAGTTAATTCTAATAATGAATTAACTCAGTATTTTTTTTTAATTCCTAAAGATCTATGAAGCTAAGGAGAGTTGCGGCCCCAAGAGATTCTTCTGTCCTTCCCTGCAAATGTGGGGTCTGCAGGACCTCTAAGCATGGCCCTGTTTCTTTAAACAGCAGTTCTATAAAACAGTTTTCTTATTTACAAAGACAAATAAAAACATATTTCCACAAATATAAAAAAAATTGATTTTCTAAAAAGAGCATTAAATTATTTTATTTGCCAAATAAAAAGACTTAGGAAATACATTGAATATTTCATACCTCAAGAACAAAAACTTATAATTTTATGCTAAATGTACAAAGTAATAGTAGATATTAGATTTTATAAGATTTAATTAAACTTATCAAATATGCATAATTAAGTTCGAAAATTGAAAAAAAAATGTTAATAATTGTTCAATCCTAGATATTACCTTAAATTTAGAATTTATGGGATTTGACCAATTTACTGATTATCAGGGCAGTGGCAATATGCTTTTATGAAAGAATTTGCTTGTCAGATGTCTAGTAATAAGGGCTGTGGCAAGAATATTCTTTATTAAAAGGATGTTGTTATAGTACTACTAATAAGTACAGAATTATAAGTAATGGTAGGATCATAAAATAGTCCAGTCACAACAAGAATCTTCTTTGATAAATCAACTCTATTGATTATATATTTGTTATTTCATTTAATTGAATATATATGCACTGAAAAATATTTTAAATGCATTAAACCAAGCATATGTCATCTTTCAAATTATTATGTTTGATAAGGTACTGCCTTCAAGCCTCTTATGTACATCATATATGAGTAATAAATATAATAAATTTTTATTGATTGTAAAATTAGATTTTCAGGTCAGCATGACTTAAACTTTCAGCGTTTGCTCTTTTCAAAACAATCAATATTCTAACTGAAGCTTCGACCATTGAATAAGCCATTCTTCTTGATCTACAAATGATAAACAGATGTTTGGCATACCACTGTGTTAAAGCAGTTTTCAGTGACTAATTCAATTGTAGCCAGTCCAGGGGCACAATTTAAATTGGCCTGGGCATTATCTACAGAGTGGCCCATCTCACTAAAATAGGCTTAAAGTAGCAACTTGTCTTACAGGTTCTAGTATATATTCTATATATGACAATTTTGAGAATATAAAAGACATTTTCTTCACTTAGAAATATAATTTTGTAAGTTCTTAAACGTATTGGATGTTATAAATGAGCAGTTTGCCCACTGGCCCTACTGGCCCACTGGGCATTGCCAAACGCCTAAGAGGCCAGTCTGCCACTAGGCAAGTCTATTACTAAGCTTACTAAACCTGCCTCGTGTTAATTTAGTATTTTGGGTATTAAAATAACTTGTCAAAATAAGATTTAAATAAGATTTTAAACAAAATTTTCATTAATCATCTTGATGCAGAAAGGCTTTAAAGATTTTTGCAACTTGTATTTCAGTCAGTTTTGGGTTTACTCAAACAATTGTGTGGTCTGTGGGACCCCTAAGCAAGGCCCTGCTAGTTATTTTTAAACAGCAGTTCTATAAAACAGTTTTCTTATTTACAAAGACAAATAAGAACATATTTTACACAAATATCAAAGAATTGATTTATTAAAAAGAGCATTAAATTATTTTATTTGCTAAAAAAAAAAGACTTAGAAAATACATTGAATATTTCATACCTCAAGAACAAAAACTTATAATTTTATGCTAAATGTATAAAGCAATAGTAGATATTAGATTTTATAATATTTAATTAAACTTATCAAATATGCATAATTAAGCTCTAAAATTGTAAGTGATTTTAAATTAACATTTATTGCAAAGAATAATTTGTTGGATATATTGATAAAATAAGATCATTTTCAAAGATTTTTGGTAACACAATTTATATTGCAAGCATGCTGATTTGTTTCAGCATAAACCATCTACATAAAAGAAAGTGATGAATGAACAAGCTACTTGCTTCCAGATAAATTTAAAATAGCTTTATCTTACAGATAATTTTTATCTGTCTCACACTACTAGAAGTAAGAGTAAGTAACAGATTAAATGAGTCTTCTTAATAATATTATAATGCAGCAAAATTTTTTTTCACGGCAAGATACAATTTAAAACTGATTTTTAGAGCTATTTGGTTTGTTAATTTAATGTTTGAGTATGCAAATAACACTCAACAATATCTAGTATCTTAACTACAATAGATATTGTCAAGCTTGGACAAATACTTTCTATAAAAACATAGTTGATAATCACAGACAGATATACAGGCGGCCCTCAAGTGACGACGGACTCAACTTATGTGGTTTTGTCTTTACAACGCTTAAATTTTTGTCACTTTTTAAGAAAAAATAGCCTCTTTTAATTGAATTAATATTAAAAATTAAATTTTAATTAGATTTTTCTTTTAAACTTTTTGTTTTGTAAACACTTTGATCTTTGTTCAGCATCTTATTTTTTATCTTAATTTATTTTATTGAATTAATATTAAGCATAATAAGCAGAATAAAAAATTTTTTACCGATTTATGAAGTATTAAAGGGTTAATTCCGAGTTACACGGAAATTCGGGTTACGTCGTCGCCAGCTTAGGAATGGAACTCATTTGTAACCTGAGAGCTATCTGTAGTTTAAATGCTGTTCACTGACATCTATATACAATTAAATCTACTGGTTATATTTTGATTCTTCAGATAACCTTTGACATACTTGGATGATCCAATGTCAAATAAAACTGTCAAGAAAAATTGCTTCAAACAAATTTTTTGTACATAGCCATAGACATGTGAATGAAAATCTATGTTAATAAATTCATGTCATAGAAAAAATTAAAGAAACAAAACACTGGGTGAAAAAAAAACACTAAACAAGGAAGAGGAATATTAATACAATTTGCATATCTGGTGTTTGACTACAATATTAATTAAAACAAACATTTCAATTTGCATCTTTTATTATGGATTGCTTAGAATTAAAATGACTTAATTAATTCTGGTTATTTCATTATGGTTTGACCGCTTCCATTGTAAATTATATTTTTTTTTTAAATATATATATATATTTCATAAATTTATAGAAATATAGAAATAAAAATAAAAAAAACTCTTCAATTTTCTCTAAAATTTCTTTGAAACAAGATATAATTGTGATTTAGATTTTAATTTCTAAATTAGCAGTTTTTATTTTTTATTTTTTTCACTTGCTTTTGAAAAAGAACTCAGGAGGGTTCAGAATATGAGGCAGATTATATAATAAAAAAAATACTTTCTTAAAAAACAAATATTTCTATTTTTATTTCTATATTTACCTTACTATTTAGATACTCAGAAAGTATACATGGAATCTTAAAATACAATTTGGACCCTACTTATAAATTTATATGTATTGAATAGGTTCAGTTTTATTTATATGAATATAAATTAGGTTTAAGTTAACTTTCGACTTGGAATGGTAGACATTTTTGTATTCTTAGTCCCTCTTAAACCTTAGAATCTAAATAAATTTTTGAACCGACGATTCATTTTACTGAATATTTTTATCTAAAAATATACGAGGCATATCTAAAAAGTTTCCAACTTTTATTTTTCCAACATCTACCCATATTCATCCCATTTGATCCAATATTTCTTGGCAAAACGTGGAATTCCATTCATTCGCAAAACCTCCCTACTCTCCAGACATGTCTCCTTGCGACTTCTGGTTGTTTCCAAAATAAAAGACGTCACTGAAAGGATCCCATTTTGAGAGAAGAGATAATGTGGAATGCGATGGCAGGTATGAACACCATTCCAAAAAAAGAATTCCAGTAGTATTTCCAGCTGTGGAAGGATCGGTAGGTGAAGTGTGTGTGAAATCACAAGGGGTCTACTCAGAAGGGAATTAGGGTCTAACCCCTGTCAAGTATGTGAAATAATATTTTCTAATCTAAGGTTGGATACTTTTTAGACATGCCTCATATGAAGCATTAAGAAGGAGTTTCCAAAAAATATTTTTCTTCCGTGTTTGATAAATACTGTTATGTAGAGCCTAATTAAGGACTTTGCATGTCTTTGCTTTAATTGGAGACTTTTATACTACCTTTTGCTTCCTTTGTAAAGCATTAATGGTTTGATATTGAGAACAGTGCATGTACAGATTATTTTAAAGCAAATAACATTGCATAAAAACTTTATTCTAATCATTCTTACTATTATAAACTTTAATATTAGAATCATATTTATCATAAGGATTTATTATGATTATAATCATTATCAATATTGATATTATACAACTTATGTTTGTTGTTATGGTGGTAGTCAAAATGGTCCAATTTGTCGTATCGCCCATTTTAAGTTTGCCCATTGGCAATAATATCTAATGTTTTTATCAACTACAGAAAAGGCCAAAAAATGCCCAAACAAAATCATTGTTAGCCAAAAATAAAGTTACTAACACTAACCCTTCTGAAAAATGAAATAATCATCTATCTATCAATCTATCTATCTATCTAATTAATTAATTAAGGTGATAAAAAAAAAATGTGCTTTTTCGCCAATTTATTATTTTGCATAATTGAACAATCTTTTGTTGACATTAAAAAATTGAACATTATTTACGATTAGGAAATTGGAATTGGTCTTATGGTAAAATTGGACCTCTTTGCAAATGGACAATTTGAATTAAAACGTTATTATTTCTATAATTATTATTAATCCAAAAATCATTAGTATAAACGTTATCCCCATTGTAATGCATGCCATATTAATACGTGCATTTATCATTCCATAAAATTTTATAGAAGAAAAAACAATAAATACTGCAAAGAGGAAGAAAAAGGGAAGAACAGGCAGCAATAAAATCAGTTTCAATGGGAAAAGAAGCAAGTCAAATAAACCCTTTTGCAATTGCCTTATATGCAGTTATAAAAAGTAAAACAACACCAAAAAAAATATTCTCAAAAATGTAAAAAAATATTAATATGACTGTTTGTTTATGTTTGATGGTTATCAACCTTTTTAGGTCATTTAATGTCAAGAACAATTATTTTTGAGAAACATTGTTTTTTGTCTACACATAGTTTTTTGATTTACATAATGTGTACTAATTAATCCATGGATGGAGGAAATATGAGGATTCATACATTTTCCAAGAGTATTAGGTCAATTATAAACCAAATTAGAACAAAAGTTATTCTTTTTCATTACACAGTTCTCATTATTTAACCCATAACTGGATGGAATGTGTGGGTTAATATCTTTCCTAAGGGAATTAGTCCATATATGAACACAAATAGAGGGACTGGGATTCAAACTCGCTCTGGAGTTACTTGGCCATTCAATACGGAAAGAAGCTCTTGAAGATTTGAGCCTCAGTGGGAAATTCAAAGGAAAGCGCCAACTCTTAAGGACAACTCAAAGACGGCAACTGAAGTTCCTTGGCCATTCAATACAGAAAGAAGCTCTTAAAGATCTGAGCCTCAGTGGGAAATTCAAAGGAAAGCGCGCTTGCGGTGGTCAGCAAAAACGCCTTCTCGGCTACCTTGAGGACAAACCCACCTCTAGGAAGATCTGGGACACGGTGCACGATCGAACTCTGTGGCAGCGATATGTTCGCCAAATGCCAGACTGGCAATGACACCTACGACAACTCCCATTGGTGCGATATTTTTGGCCTAATGATGGCGTTGGGTATGAGTGCGGAGATAGGACGATTCAATTAAATACCGGGGATATATTTAACCCGAACAAAGCCTAGAATAAAATGGAGAAAATTTTCTGTATAAAAACTAACTTAACAGATAATCCCACATTACCATGTTCCTGGACTTTACGTGACTTGATCGCACTGGTGATGTCGTTATATCCGATATTATATTTACTTGGTCGAGCACAAACTCAATGTAGGCACAAGGTCGTTTTTATGTGCTCACTATAACCCTGGGCTTTTATAATCAGTATTGCCCTCCACTGATACTAAATGAGTTAATCTCCCGGGTTAACGAGCCCCATCTGCGTCAGGCAACTTAAGGTAAAGGCAATGGTTTTGGCTAGGATTTGAACTCGTGTAATACGATTCCAAAGCCCAAGCTTTTATCAATGCTTCCCCTTCACTGCTCGCTGTTGTTATATCTGATATGAGGAATTAAGTGGGTCTATAATTAATGCCTTTATAATGAATTAATTCATTAGTTAATACTTTTATAATCCTACCAATTCGTAATTTTGTTACACGTAATTACCATCTGTTTATTAATAAGAGTGAGATTGTCTCTGTGTGAGAGGACAAGATTGCAGTTTGAAGGAAAAATAGCCTCGACCCCTTTTTCACATAAATGGAACGTTTTCTCTAATTACCGTTTTTATGTTATTATGGAAACAATATAAGTATTTGCGAAGTTAACAGTTTTAAATAAGCGGCAGAACTTGTTTTTCATAAATAAAAAATAGAAAAAATTTTTTTTTAAATTTTAAATAAGAAAACAATTAAAAAAATTTCTTTTTCAAATTTTAAACAAGAAAACGTGATTAACAGTGTCGTGCTTAGTCATTTAGCAGCCCTGTTGCAGAATGCACCTTGCGGCCCCTTTACCCTAAAAAAGCAAGTTATCTCCACTCAACATATTTGCTTCGACTATATATACATACATATACAAATATATATATGTAGCGAAAGAGATGGGTGGAAAGAATGATGGATTGGTAGATGTATATTTCAAGTTTGATAATAATTAATCCTAAGAATTATTTTGTTAATTTTTTTGCATTACAATTCGTGAAGCCAATGAGCATGTGGCCCTTAGGGAGCTTGCAACCCCCACAATTGCGGGGTCTGTGGGGGCCCTAAGCATGGCCCTGATGATCATTATTATTTTTAATTTGTTTATTTTCAGTTTTAACTTTTTTTTTTTACAAAGAAACAATATAAAACTTTTTTTTTTAAATTTTAAACTAAAACAGAACTTTAAAAAAATATTGTTTGTAAACGATTTTTGTTTAAGAAATTATTTAATTTAAATATTTAAAAAAAGTTTTGTATTTGTATTTGTAATCACTAAATGTTGTTTATGTTCCGCTTCTTCTGCTTATTTATTGTTTCTATTGTTTTTATAAAATAAAAATGGTCGATGTAAAGGTACAAAATTGCAAAGTTTATAAGGCTGTATGATACGTTTTTTTATTATATTTGATAATATTTCGGGATTAAAATCCCATTTTCAAACCAGGGACTCAAAGAAGAACCCAAAAACTACTACAGACAAGAAGCGAAGGTTTGAAAATGGGATTTTAATCCCGAAATATTACCAAATATAATAAAAAAAAACGCATCATACAGCCTTATAAACT
>JAUZSX010116122.1:0-17903 GCA_034780655.1 Idiosepius hallami
CTCTCTCTCTCTCTGGATGACGAGAGAGATCACATTTATAGTGATTGGAAGAGTTCATTCTGAGGTGTGTTTCACCCACAACAGAAACCTACTTATGGGCCAAGTCAAAAAGACTTCAATGAATAAAAGCCTTCCCTCCCCCCATACAAGACAGACACAGAGTATGTGTGCGTGGGGTGGTGGTACTTACTTTGAAATGACCAAAACTGGGCTGCTTGAGCTGATTTGGGATTGCCATTCTTCTACGAGGCCGAGAAGGTAAGCAAAGGACATTGTGTTTGGAGGCACCTTATTTGATTTGGGCCAATTGAGCAGTTGAAAGATGCGCACCGGTCGGCTCTCATCTTTTGTGTCTCTTGGTGGAAGTGTGACGCAGTTCTGAAGACAAATCAGAAAATTTAAAAAAAAACTTTTAGAAAATAAAATTAATTTGACAAAAAAGAAAACAAAAAAAATAGCTTTTTTAAAAAAATTTTTTGGTAGACATTAATCAAAAACAGATTTTTTATTCAAATGAATAAGAATAAATGATGCACATCTATTAAGTTTGGTTTGATTTGATATATTAATGACCTGTCAACCTTTTCTGGTTATTTAACGTCTCGTAGGTTTTAGAGAGAATTTTGTCTGTTTATTTATTTAATATTATTTTTATTATTATTATTTATTTTTTATTAGTTCTATGGTATTCAAGGTATTTTTAAAGACTTTGACAAAATTAATTTTGCTTAGGAATGACAGGATAATAAAAGTAATTTTTTGTCTTGTGACAAAAGTCTTTTTTTATTTTCTACATTTAATCATTTAAACCTAAACTATGATTTTCAAGAATTCAATAGGAGAATAATTGGTATTGCTCTACATCCACACCCCCAGGGCCCAAGGCCGTACTTAGGGCCCTCACAGACCCTGCAACTGTGCAAGCTTCTTAGGAATAGCAAGGCCCTTTGATTTCCCAGATATTTTGTAATGCAAAAAATTACCACAATAATTAATTATTAGGATTAACTATAAAATCATTATTACACTTATATGTTGATGTATACATCTATAAATCCATGTCTCTGTCTGTTTGTCTGTCTGTCTCTATATATTTGTATATATGTATATATATAGACTTTGATCGAGGCCTATAGTATTTTGTGGATAAATAAGTTGCCAGGCGCATTCAGTGTTGGGGTCACTAGATGGCTAAGCACGACACTGCCGATATGTATAATCTATTTATGAATGTATGTATGTATGTTGCCTTTGTTATGGCTGAGGAGCCTTGTCCAAGATTAACTACATATATATAGAGCACAAATACAATAATGACAGCATGAGAAAGTCCTGAGTCAGGATATTCAGGATAGAACATTTATACATAAAGACTACATTCTTTCCCTTGAAGTCGATGAATGTATGTATGTATATAGGGTGTCTAAAAAAATTTACTCCCAAATATAAATTCAAAGCTATTCCATTTCACTGTATGTTCATAAATAAAGGATTTCTCTATCATTCGATGTATGAGGACATTTTTTGAGACACTTTGTATTTATACATATTGCTACCCAAGGATGTAGATAAAATATCTGAAATATTTTGTTTTGTTAATGCATAAAATTTTGTTTGAAATGAGTTTTATCAACAAAAAACGATGCAATATTTAAATGTAAAAATTATTAAACTATTTTTAAAACCATTGATTTTAAACAAACCTATGTATTAGTCTTTTAAATTTTCTAAATAATCTTTAGAAATTTATTTTCTTTCAGATTTTTTTTAGAGACAGAAATTATTTTAATTAATTAACAATAAATGAATTTGAGTTTGCATTTTTGTTAAAGCAAATATTAAAAAAAAAAAACACATTAATTTGATGTAAATCATTAAAGATAAAATTTGAAATGAATGCAAATTTCAAATTCAAAATAAAGAAAACATAAAAGAATTCTTTGAAATTATTTTTTCATTCTAAACCGGATTGGAACGGACAGACATAACTAATTGATTTTATTTTTGAAGAAACAAAATAATGACATTGCATTTAAGAACATTCTTGAATGAATTAAGTTCTTGAAAAGATTTGTTAAAAATTGAGAAAAAATAAAAATTAATTCAAATTCTGAAAATGTAATCAAACTTAAATTTCTTTTACATTGAAAAAAAATTTATAGCATTAAATCATTCTGTTTATAGCATTTGAAATATGAATGTTTATTTTGGCAAATGAGAAAATTAAATAGAAGGAATGATTTATGAAGAAGAAGAAGAAGAAGAAGAAGAAAGAAAGAAAGAAAGAAAGAAAGAAAGAAAGAAGGAAAATGAAGAAAAGGGGAAAATTCTAAATGAAAGAAAACAAGGGAAAAAAAAGAATAAAAAAGTAGAATAGAAAAAAAAGTCATAAAAGATTGAGTAAAAATAAGGAAGGAATGAAAATAAAAAAATAACAACAAATAAAATTTTAGAATGTGAAGAAAAAAAAGAAAAAAATTTAAATAATAAAAAGTAAAAATAAAAAAATGGATGAAAAGGAACAAAAAAAAAAGGAATAAAAAATAATTGAAAAAATAAAAAATAAAGAAATAAAGGAAATTTTTGATAAATTTCAGATAAAAAAATGAGAAAAAAATATTGAAAGGAAAAATAATAAGAAGAAAAAAAGAAATAAAAGAAAAAGAGAAATTGACTGAAATACGTTGAAAAGAACAACTTTGAAAGATGAGGATAAAAGTCTGATAAATAAATTAATGCATGAACAAAACTGTAAGCTATTTCATCTGATAGATTTTATTCAATTTTTGAGTTCAGACTAGATATTTTTGACATCAAATTTTTGGGCTGATGTTCACTAATAAAAATAACAATAATAAAGATGAAGACAATAGTCCAAAAATTCGATATATAATTTAACAACAAACTGAAAGATTCCAAAGTGAAGATAACAATAATATAGATGAGGATAATAGTCTAAAAACTTGATGAACAAATTCATGCATTTGGTTAATGAAGGTGAAGCCCAAATGATGAAGAAAAATAATTGGAAAATTAGGAATATTTAAGATTCTGAAAATGCTGAGTCATTTCTTAAAAAAGAAAAAGAAAAACTCTTTAAAAATTGGTCAATTATTTTCAAGAATGTTTTTATTTTAATCATGAATCAATCATTTTGAAAGAAAAAAATTAATAAAATTAAAAAGTAATAAAAAAAATTGGTAGAAAAAAAAACATTTTTGAAAAAAATTGTAGATTAAAATTGATTTTTGTGCTTTGTAGAAAAACAAATCGAAACACGTGATAGAAGAAGATTCCTCATGCAGGGAAGCAAAAGAACTAACACATTGTCCAAGTGAAACAGAACTTTCTAAAAGATTAAAAATAGTAAAGAAAATGTAAAAAAGGTGAATGTCTAACTACTTGCATCTATTTAAGAAAAAGAAAAAGAAAACAAAAACATTTTCATTGTTGATTGATTTAAATCATTCTGAAAATTGAAAAGGACTTTAGACATCAAGGGACATATTTAAGAATTACAGGGAAATACAGATACACTCCCTAAGAATCAAAGGGGCAGACATACAAACTTGAAATTTAAAGGCACATCCATATAAATTGAAGAATTAAAGGGACGTGTTTATAAAATCAAGAATTAAAGGGACATCTTTATAAATTTCAGACTTCAAGAGACATCCATCAAAAGAGATCCATTTCAAAAACTTTTTTCCAATCATAATAAAATCTTTTTTTCTTTTTCTCATTCAACTTTCTTTGTTTTGGATTTTAAAAATCCCACAATGCAATTGTTACAAGGGATTTGTACAAATGATTTTCTATGTGTCATGGCAGAAGTGACACAAATATACTGATCCGTAAAATAACTTGAAATATTCTTGGGTCCTAAACTCAGACCAAAACTCAATGATTAAGAACTATATATATATATATATATGGGGTGGTATGAAGCCAGATTTGGTGTGCTAATCAACAGACTTCATCCAGTTGTACTCAAATCCTAAACTGCTTTTTACAACCTCATCAATGACCAACAACCGATTTAATGCTTTAATATTGACTGCTACACAACCAAGTGGTCTACACACAGCTGAATGATTCTATTTTATTTACTACTTAGTGCAAGTTGAGGGCTGGCCATGGCTGTGTCTTGTCCCAGGAGACTGAGCAATCAAACTCAGTAGAATGGAATAAGAATCAATCAAGTAGAATTCAATAACTTTTAAGAAATAAATTGCTTCATACCTTTCCCAATGGCATTATTGATTGGTCAACTTGATTCACTGCATGCATGATCATCAGTTATGCAAGTTATAAAAAACCTTTTTGTTTTCATTTAAACAAAGAAAAGAAAATCTTTCCAAATAATTGAAAATTAATTCAATAGGATTTAAAATCCCCCAAAACAGGGGCTGACGTGCAGATTGGATAGAAAAAAGACGAGTCAATCATTGAATGATGCGCACATGGAGAATCAAAAAAGGGGAAAAAAAAAACTAAATATGTGGTTTGTAGTTAAGGGAATTTTACTAGAAAAATATTTCTTTTATTTATTCAGTTATAAAATATTTCTTTTTTTTTTCTTTTTTAGGATTTAAACTAACAAAATCTTTAAATAATATTTTTTTTTCTATCTTTCTTAAAAAAATTATTGCTTTGAACTTAGATTTTCTTTCTGATTTGAATTTAATGTAGAATGATCCCCCAATTGTGGACCATCTCACCTTATTTTTGTATGATTAAGAACTATATATATATATTTGTAGTTTTTAAGCATTTTATTGTTTTGTAAAAAGAAAAATATGAGCCATGTTAAAAATGGTTGTATGAACTTATTCAAAAGTCATTGATGAGATTTGATTTTTAGAAAAACAAAAAGAGAATAATTGCAGTTCTTAACAAAAATAAAATTGTTCTAAACAAAACCAGTTGGAATTTGAGTTGATTTCATTCATTAAACTTCAATCAGAAAGCAACATATTTTATAGACTTTTTAAAACAAAGTAATTTTGAGGGGGGGATTTAATTCATTCAAATTTATTGTCACACACACACACAAACACCCAAACACACACAAAAAAAAGATAGAAATAATCAAAGATTTCTTTTCCAGCGAAATTAAAAAAAAAAAAAGAAATGAAATTCAAAAAATACCAAAATCTTTGATGCAAAGTGATTCCTAAATCATCAAGAGACAAAAAAAAAAACTTTAGAAAAAAAGAATGATTTTGAATTTGTGCCCAAAATAAAAATAATTTTTGGATTGTGCCCACAAATGGATTTGATTTTTATTTCACAGTAGACAATTGAAAAAAAGAAGAAGAAAAAGAAGAAGGAAAAAAGATGCGTAAGACATATTTAACTTTTTACTTACATATAACCAATTGCGCTGGTTAGAGACAATAAAAAGTTCTCATTTAATTAAAATAAAACTAAAAAATAGCCACCATTTGGAAAGAAAAATATTGGGTTAAAAAAAAATGTCACATTAGGTTGTATAAAAGTTCTGTCCGATTTTTATACTCAATAAATTTATAAAAAGATTTGAATTAAGAAGGAAAGAAAAATGTCAAATAAATTATAAATGAGAAATGTTTCAAGTGTTAAGGGAATGAGATTGGTTGGTTTCATAAACAATTTTGAACTTTTTTTCAAGGGAACAAGTCACACTGAAATCATGTTTTAGCATTACTCCACCATTGCTTCTTCTTTATTTCCAAATTGCAACAAGACAGGAAATAAAGAAATTTATAGATTTTGTTTTTTCCAGTTTTCTGATGTGTCTTAATATCTTTATACCTGAAGGTTTTTTTTTTTTAAACTATTCTTGGTAATCCTAATTAAACTGGTGTTGTTTTTTCTAAACCAAAATTGTGCGAATAAAAAAAATGATGCATATAAATATATAAATAAATTATAATAAAATTTGATTTTTCATAGAACTTTTTGGGTAATTATTTTATAAAATAGAATAAAAAATAAGGACAGAACTTTGTTTACTAAAAGCAAATTTGTGCACACATCAAGGGAGACAACTTTTATTTACAATTTTAAAAGAAATCAAATATTGTAAATATTCTTTAATAGAAGCAAAGGATATGTTAGACTACGACAAAAAATACAAACAAACAAACAATAAATTAAAAAACAGGAATAACATTTATGACCAACAGCAGTAAAAAAAAAAACAAATTGAAAAATTCTGAATTTAAATTTGAAATCTAATGGAAGCGATTTTATAAGGGAGGCAACTCCTGACATTTAAAAAAAGTCAAAGAATAAAAATTAAAGAAAATTCGGTAAAAATTTTCAAGAACAAATTGCAGTCGTTTTTTTGGAAAAAAAACCATAACAATATTCTATTTTTTACAAGGTGTATTTTGTGTAAAATGAAAATGAATCTTTGGTTAAAAGAATTATTAACAAAATGAATATCTATGTCTTTGTTGCTAAATATGTAAAACATAAAGAGAACAGTCCATAATACTAACCAAATTATACTAAGCCTTCTTCTCAGTTGTCCATTAACATACAGACAGACATGCCTCACTAATGGCAATAAAAAAGATATCAGCTTACAAATAAGTTTTTAGAAAATAAATAGAATAGTATAAGATTTCTTATTGAAACTTAAAGGCAAAATAATCTCATAAAAGACAATTTTATTTTAAAAACAGATTCTTTAAAAATAACAAACAACAAAAATAACTGCAATTGAAAATTCTAATAAATAATTGGATTTGCTAAAAAGAATGAATTTGATTGTTGGGGAACTTACTTTCCGGACCCTGAACACCCGTACAACCATATCTGGATATTTCCAAGTTCTGCAGTATTTAACGCCAATAGGACCATACTTCTTTTCTTGGTTAACTTCCTTTGGCCAAAAACAGGGGTAGGTCTGCAAAAAAAGGAAAGCCATTTGCAAGAAAAGGTTAAAACAAAAATAACAAGGAATAACCAAGACATATACATTGATACAGGGTTGGCCAAAGGGTTCCTGCAGACCCTGCAATTGTGGGTGGAGAGGAGAAAAATCTATTATAATGAAAAAAAAAAATTAAACCTCGAGGCCCTTTCAACCAACATTTCATCAGGAAAAAAATTGTTGGTAAGAAAACTATAGCAGTGAAATAGAAATTTCGTACCTACAAACATTTATATATATGATAGAAGAATTATTTAAAAAACAAAAAGAATATAGTTTTGGCACGTTTTGGAATACTCCTTCATCAGGGCATATTTATTATTATAATCATTATTTTTATATGTTGTGTCCAAATTGTCTTTTTTAAGACAAGAGATTTTATTGTTGTTAAATCAAGAAATGAAAATTCAAAGATATAAAAAAAAATTGCATTTATCTTTGTCATGGGGTTCTTTTTGAGGATATTTTATTATATTTGTCCAAAATTTGATGTCTATGTCTATTTAGCCATTTTGCATGTCTATTTAGCCATTTTGCATGTCTATTTAGCCATTTTGCATTTTGCTGAACTCAAATTTACATATGTTAAGGTCTAAAACTGCACTGTTTGTTCATTTTTACCAGGATTCAACATCCCACTGGGGACTTTTTTGACTAAATGGAAGGGGGTGCAAATGCTGGACTTTATTTTTTTATGCCCCATTCGCTGTGGACACACAAGGGACCATGCATGCTTCACTTGTGTACATAAGAAATTATCTTGGAGTCATTGAAATGAAAATTATGATTAGTATCTAAAATATCTTTTGTTAAAGCATTATTCAAAACGCAATTTTTTATATCTTTTTAATGTTCATATATTCTCTCTTTTAATGACCTGGAAGTTTCACCAAAATATTTGCTGGAATAATTTCTATATTCTATAGGGTATACATCTGCATCCGATTTGTTGTTATTCTTTTCTTTTTGGAAACCAAGTTTGTAATAGTGATTATAATAAACAGATATATTAGCATTAAACTAAAACAATTTGAATAAATTAGGCATGAAAATTGTTGAGAGCCTTTCTAACACTATAAATCAATTCAAATAAAAAGTTCTTTAGAATAAATCATAAATCAGAACTCTCTTTTAATAAAAAAAAAAAAAAGAAAGAAAATATTGTAGATGAAAAATAAATAAAAAATTTCTTACCCGAGAAAATTTTACGTCATTTAATAGAACTATCGTATGAACTTTGTAGTCATAAACTAATCGCCAAATATCTCGTACTGTGTTCTTCATAGGCCATTGGGTAACGATATAATTATTTCGGTTCCAATATCCCTAAAAAGAAATAAAAGCCACATGGAATGGTTGTTTGGTTGATTAATGGAATTATTTATTGGTTTTAGGGGGAAATTGAAAGCTTAGGAAAAAAAACAGAATTTGTTTAATAGAAAAAAATAGAGAAACAAGAAGGAAATGATTTTGATTTTCAAAATTTCAATTGGGAAAATTTACAAAAGAAATTAAATTCTATGTAAAAACAATTAATGAGATCAAACAGTCTAAACAATCCAGTGGTAATGCAAAGGAAGGGGACATAAGAAAAAGATTCTAAAGAATGAAATAAGAAAATGAATAAAATGAATTGCAATTGTGGGGTAAATACTTACATCAACATAGACTCCGTTGATAAAGTCGCTATCGTCACTCTTGTCATTACTCAACAAGTATGGACGGGCTCTTTCAGCTGAGGGGAAAAATAAACAGAGAGATAGACAGACAGATAGATGGTTATAGAGACAGATTTACAGACAGACAGATAGATAGATTGATAGATAGACAGACAGGCAGATAGATAGATCAATAGATAGATAGACAGACAGGCTGATTGACAGACAGAGAGACAGGTAGATAGACCGATTGATAGACCGATAGATAGATAGACAGATAGATAGATAGATATCCTTGTCTTTATTATTATTCTAAGATAAATCTGTTTTCACCCAATCATTTTTGACAAAAAATGGATTCCCAAATCAACATGGATGCTTCTTGCTTGTGTATTTTTTTTTTCAAGGTCAAAATCTAAAATGAATTTTGTTGCTTTGCTTCTTGTTATTTTCTTTTTTGAAACGTCAGAGATTTTCAATTTAGAAATCTAAGACAACTTAAAGGAATTGTATTCAAAACAAAAGTTTAAAGATTTTTTTATATTAAAAATAATAGAATGCATGAATAACCTATTTTATTTCATGACATGTTTTATAACTCCCCCTTGTAGTCATACCAAATATCTCCTTTTTTTAATACAAAATATAAAAGGTATATCAAAACAGGATTTTAATAATATATTTCTTATCTAAATCATGTTTAATTGCAGATTTTTTGTAAAATTGTTATTTTAATAATAAAAAGAAAATTTTTTCATGTTAATAATTTTACTTTCGTAGATAAGATGCAGATTTAGGCCATAGCTAAAGAGAAATGAGGTGGATTTAGATTTTCTTAAAAGTAATATATCTAAATAGAAAGTAATGAATTGACTTGGGTTGAAAGTAAGAATTTATGATTTCAAAATTCCAAGATTGTCACATTAATTTCTATTTCAAAATTCCACCCATCCATCCCCCCACCCATCCATCCCTTTCTCTCTCCCTCCCTCCATCTACCTATCTATCCATCCATCCATCCATCCATCCATCCATCCATTCATTCAGTCTTCACTTATTTTCTATGTTTTATTTCAATATCTCCATTTTACTTTTCAATTCTTTCTTTCTTTCTTTAATTCCTTTCTTTTTTAATTCTTTCTTTCTTTTTTCTATCTTTCTTTTGTTCTTTCTTTCCTTCAACGATTTATTGGTCTACAATTTGTTCATTGTCTTCATCCCTGGCTACAAATGAAATTTTCCAAATCTTCATGAACATTCCCTTTAGTAATCACCAAGCAAAATATATTAAATAGTCTATATTCAATATTAGATGTGCAAAATGCTGCTCTCCAAAAATGAATGCCTTGAAATTGACTTACGTGGTTGTAACATGATATCACGACTTTTGCTCCTGTTTTCCTGTCGATGACCCCCCGCACAATCTCCAATTGACAGTTTCGGCACCACTTGGTTTAAAGTCTATCAATTAAGAAACAATCATGAATTTAAAAAAACAAAACAAAAAAAATCTCTATTCATTTTTTTTTTTTAAAGAAACACAAAAACTTTTAAGGAATTCTTGAACTAATGTCATGATCAGTGCCATGCTTAGCCACTTAGCAGCCCCGACGCAAAATGTGCTTTACGGCCTCTTTAGCTTAAAAAAGACAACTTGCTCCCTTTTCAGTACACAGGAGCCTTCGACTATATACAATTACATATATAGGGAGAGACAGGCAGATAGTGAGATGGATTGATAGATGTATATTTCAAGTGTGGTAATGATTTTCTAATTAAACCTAACAATTAATTATTTTGATAATTTTTTGCTTTACACCAGATCTGTAAATCCAAAGAGCCTTGCGGCCACTAAGAAGCTTCCCTCCCCTGCAATTGCAAAGTCTGTGGGGGCCCTAAGCACGGCCCAGCTCATGTTGACGACTTCCTTTGAAAATCATCAAGATGACAAGTTGTTTGGGATAAAACCAAAACTTTTCCATAACCATTTCAACCCTATAGGACTGATATATCAGCCTTAGTAAATTAAGGCAAAAAAGAGACACAGAAATTTTGACTATAATATGGCCTTTTAATAGGACGACTCTGAGTGACTACTTGTTGGTAATTTTGCCAAGTCATAGTCGAAAGGTTCCTAAGGGTTAAGAAAGAAAAAATAAAAGAAAGAACTTACATGGAATTCTTCAGCAAAGCCACTTGCCGTGTTTGGTCCCTTTTCTGACAGTCTTTGGATGAGAGAAGATGCAGTGTAAATGGAGTTACTGCACTGCATATAAAGGGCTAGTGTGTCATAGATTAATCTGTATTGCACCTGAACAGAAAAACAAAGTTCAAATCAAAATCTTTTAAGCCTCAGAAAAAAAAAAGGTTTTTTTTAGCAAACATATCTGGTTGTCCTAAAAGTTGGTAAACACTTTGAAATTCTACTTGCAAAGTAGAGCCATTCAGCCAGCATTGAATCTAAGAATTCTTGACATACTTCCTCAAACTTTTGAAACAACCTAATAAAACACAACACTGAAATATTTTCTAACAGACAGACGGGTAAATAGGTAGAGAAATAAGTAAAACTGACAATGAATTAGATATTTATTTCATCTTTTGCTGTCTAATTTTAGTCCTGTCTCTTTATTTGCATTCTGAATGAGAGACTATACAACAGATGAGGTCAGCTGACTTTGAAAGGAACACTCAGTGTTTAGAAGAATTCTATGAATCTTTGGTAACAACTCTTAAACGAGTGGCCAATCTGCTAGAGTCCAGTCATTGGGTGAATTTAATATCACAAACATATCTTCTTTTCTAACATACTGGATCTAAAACTAAAATAATTTATAATTAAGAAAAGGATAAGTAAAAAAAAAAAAAAGACTAAACCTACCGGGGTTCGTATCATATGATTCCGCGAGGTGTGCATGTGCAGAATAGCACCAAATACATCAACATAGTCCTCGACTTCAAGTTGCTTGAGGCAATAATCCACGGCAATGAAGATGGCGGTCCGTGCCCCACCACTTCTGTCACCAACAGAAAACAAAACAGAAAATTTAATCACTTTAACATTTAGGGAGTTTTTTTCTTAACAAATTAGAATAAAATAAACCACAAAAATTTGCAATAGAAAATCCACTGAACACTACAAAACTATTTTTTTAATATCTTTATCTTATTCCCAGTGCCGAAGGTGGAGCATTGGTAAAACCCCGGACCCTGGAATCATAGTACTCGAGTTCAAATGCCAGTCAAAAATATTGCATTCACCTTAAAAATGGTCTTGTGCCAAACTTGGTTGGCGGTGCTCACCAAGTAAATATATTATTTTCACTGCTGTGCTTAGCCACTTAGCGGCCCCAACACAAAATGCGCCTTGCGGCCCATTTAGCCCAAAAAGGCAAGTTCCCCCCCCTCAACATACTGGAGCCTTCGACTACATACATATACAAATATATAAAGAGAAAAGAGATAGACAGATAGTGAGATGGATTGATAGATGTATATTTCAAGTATAATAATGATTTTCTAAATAATTCTAACAATTTATTATTTTGGTAATTTTTTTTCATTACAATCTGTGAATCAAAGGAGCCTTGCTGCCCCAAGGGAGCTTACGCCCCCCTCCTCAGTTGCGGAGTCTGCAGGGGCCCTAAGCATGGCCCTGCTTATTTCTTTTCTGCAATCATATTAGGATTCTTAATTCTGGGCCAGTGTTTGTGTATATAACTTAATTCTAGGCCAGTGTTTGTGTATATAGCTTTTCATTTTCTTTCCCATTTAACAATTTATTTTCCTGTAGTAATATTTTGTTTTTTCACTAAAAGTTCTCATGTTGTTTGGTTTAAACAAAAAAACACAAAATACAAACGAATCCTTAAACCTTTGAACCCTGAGAAACCGATATATCAGCCCTGACAACCTAAGACAATAGATGACCCACACACACCACTATTTAGGCCTAAACCTTTGGATCCTGACTTAGCAAAATTACCAACGAGTCACTCAGAGTCGTTCTATTAAAGAACCATATTAGGGTCAAAATGTCCTTGTGTCTTTTTTTTTGCCTTAAGTTACTAAGGCCGATATATCGGCCCCTCAGGGTCAAAAGATTTTTAAAAAAAAAGTTTTTTTTGTTCAAGGGTATATTCTCTTTTCTGGTTATTTATTTGTTAAATGAATTTGATTCACTAAAAACAATTCAGATTTGACAATCCAAGATTTTATCACAAAATGAAAAAAAAAAAATTATTTATTCATTTTTCCTAATTTTGACGTCATTGAAATGAAAATTAAATTCTAAAAAAGTAAAGAAATTTGCTTTGTTTTTCCAAACCTGCAATGAACCAACAAAGGCCCTGAAGAAGAGTCCATATATTTTAGGATTCGTTGAAATGAAAATTGAATTTTAAAAAAGAAAAGAAATTTGTTTTTCCAAACCTGCAATGAACCAACAAAGGCCCTGAAGAAGAGTCCATATATTTTAGGATTCGTCGTCGAGAATCTAAAATAACACCTGCGTCTATTGTATCATCCATTTCCCAACTGGACATTTCAAAATGTTCGATTATTCTACAACCTGGATTGCCATCCTGTCAATTTCAAAAACAAAAAAAAATAAATAGACTTAAAAAAAAAAAAAAGAAAGAAAATAGAAGAAAAGTTTCATTTAAACAAGACTATTAAAAACTTACAAACCAACAACTTTAATCAACCCTTTTGATCCTAATGGGCCGATATATTGGCGTAAAAAAACCTAAGGCAAAAATAGACACACCAAAATTTCACCCCTAATATGTTCCTTTGATAGAACAGCTCTGAGTGATTAGTTGTTAATTTTGTTAAGTCAGGGTTCAAAGATTAAGGCCAAAATATTAGTGTTAGTGTGTCTTCTTTTGCCTTAAATTGCCAGGGCTGATATATTGGATCTTTAGGGTTTTAAGTATCAAATTTTAAATTATTGTTCTCAATTTGATTATTGTTATCTTGTCAACAGTTTAGCCAATGAACTTTTCAACCTTCTTCAAGTGAACAAACTTGGAAAGTGAAGAAGGTCAAAAGATTCATCAACCAAATCAAGTTATAAAGACTAAAATAATAAACATGAGAAAAATAGTCCAAAAGTTTATTTCACAAAAGATCAAGTCTTATCTCAAGGATTCCAAAAAAACAACTTTATTTAAGTTCATTAATCTTTATAAAAAGATACTGAAATGCCTTGGCCGATTATCTTGAAAGTTCACACAGTTGTACTTCATGTGTCTTTTTCTTAAAAAGATGTCGTTTCAGAATACCCTCAATAACAATCAAAATTAATAATAAAAAAAGAACTCTGGACAATTTGAACAAAATTTTACAGTCTTTCAGTCTAACATTGAAAAAAATTCTTGAAAAGTTTCATGACTACAAACCCCAAAACTATTTTGTCAATTTTTGGTCTACAAACTTGAATTTTAATATATGGAATATTTTGACCTGTGAAACAATTTGATTTGGTTTTCAGTCATTTAAATAAGTGCTAAGGAGGTGAAACACTAGCTCTGATCAAGATCTGGCAATATTGTTGGTGTAAGAATGAATAAAAAAAAGAAAATAATTACCTTACATATTTGAAGAGTTCGTATTGTCAGGTGTGCGATAGATATCGTGTTTATCGTTCGGATTGTAATTTTTCCATGTTTTACTTGGCCATAATCATTTACAATGTCTTCCCAGTATTTATCGCATTGTTGCTGAAAAATAAAATGAAATTCATTCATTTTGTTGAAAAGAATGAGATTTTCTTTCATTTCTGACTTCATTCATTCATTCATTCACAAATCTGAATGAATGAAAAGTACAAAAAAGGAGAGCTTGTAAAAAAAAATGGAAAGAGAGAAAGAGAGAGAGAAAGAGAGAGAGAGAGATGAGGAGAGAGACAGAGACAAGATGAGGGAGAGATAAGTAGATAGAGTGAAGAAGAGAGAGAGAGAGGAAGAGAGAGTAGACGAGTAAGAGAGAGAAAAGATAGAGATGAGGAGAGAGACAGAAAGACAAGTAGAGAGGGAGAAAGGTAGAGAGAGTGGGAGATACACATACAGAGAGAGAGAGAGAGAGAGAACTTACTGTTGCATGTTCAAAAAGGCCTGTTGCCATGACAATGCATCGGACTTGTTCTTGCCATACCATTTGCCAAAAAGCTGATGCAATTCTGTACTGAGGACCTAAAAATACAGATCATAAACAATTAAACAATTTCAATAACCAACAATTAGATCTTTCTATCTATCTATCTATCTATCTATCTATCTATCTATTTATCTATCTGTCTGTCTGTCTGTCTATCTGTCTGTTCATCTTTCTATCTATCTATCTATCTGTCTGATTGTATGCCCATATTACTATCTATCTATCTGTATCTATCTATCTGTCTGTCTGTTCATCTTTCTACCTATGTATATCAGGATCGTCAGTAGAATACCTTTTAATATGTGTCTGATAATGAATATAAAGAGTCACTCTCAACCTACAAGTTTCATTGACCATCAACGACGAGTGTAGTCCATATTCTCTGTGGTATATCCTTTCAATATTTTGGATGCTCCTTATATATATATATATTAGTTTAGTGTAGACACGGAGTCAACAGCCGTCGGCAACTGCCAGTTTCATCGCTTACACGGTCATCAGGCTGCGTAAGCAAGAAACTGGCAGTTGCTGACAGCTGTTGACTCCGTGTCTACACTTAACTAATATACTCGCTCTATCACTGATATCAAGCACTCTAACTATAAATTTAAGCAATCTTATCACTTAGATTAATATATATATATATATATACAATTAGATCAATATTGTATTTTTGGTCATTTATCTAAATCTGGATGAAGTGCTGAATTAAACAGATATTAAGAATTCTTAGTTCTGATAACCTTCCATATTTTGTCGATTTAACTTAACGAAATTTCCAAGAAGAATTCATTCTTAGAATTAGAGAAACTTTTTTTATTTGAATGAAATTAAACCCAAAAAAATCTTAAGAACAGATTAAGAAGACTGTAAAGCCATTTTTTGGGGGGGGACAATTGCCTTCATCTTTTTATGGTTATTGTTTTTAGCCAATTAACTGTTTGGCTCCTGAATGACTATGGTGCAGTAAATAGAAGCATTGAGTCTCTATGGTTTTAGATGAGTCGTGTCTGAAAATGAATGGTTCAATCCTACTGAAGGGTAGTAATTACTGGGCATATTGTTCCTAGACTCACCATTCTTACCTGGTCATAATTAATGCACCTGAAGAAGACCAGAGAAAGAGTTGGCCGAAACAGGGTGAAAACAACAATTTTTATATATAAGAAAAAGATGAGGGCAACAATCTGAAAATATGGCTATACAGATTATGAAGTGTTATCTAAAAAGAATTCCCCCTCAACAAAAACTAGACTTACCCTGAGTTGCAATATATTCCTTGGATTTACAAAATCCCTGTGGGAAAACAAAAAGCAAAAACAAAGACATTAGAAACATATATATATATACGTATGTATGCATTTCTTTTGAAATTCATTCTCTAAACAGTTAGAATTTGTTAAATCTATAAGAAATGGAATGCCATAGAGAAGGTAACCAAAAAGGTCTAAAAATGGGTAAGCCTTTGATACCAATTATTCCTATACTTTGATACATTGTCTTTCCTTACCTCTTCCTGACCCCATCTTGAACCCAGTTGAAACAGAAAGGCAAAACATCAAATTATCCAAGAATTATTCTATTTCTCCCCCTCTTTTTTCTTTTCTCTTGAACCCCTCGACTCCCCCCCCAAAAAAAAAAAAATTGGTAATTCTACCAAATCCTAGATTACATTTTTTTCAATCTATCATATTTATTTGAATTTTTTTAAAAAATTCATCGTAATCTATAATAAAGTTTTATTAAGGCCATAATGATGCATCAAATGTATCAGTTATTAATATTTCGGAGATATAAATCCATTTTCAAACTTGGTGTTTTTCATGGATGTCTTTGGTGGTTATTCTGTTATATTCATTGCTGTTTCAATTGTGATTGTAGATATTTTTTTTTAATTTACATCCTTCTCCTTTAATTTCATGTTTTTAACTTTTATTGTAGCTTTTTTTAAATGTATTTCCTTCTCCTTTAAAATTCATCTGAATTTGTTTATAAATATATTTCAATATTTATTTTGATATTAATTTTGTATTTGTTCAGTTTGATAAAAACACATACAGTTTTTGACAAGAAAGAAAAAACCAAAACAGAAATGCTTACATCAATATAATTGGCATTGATATAATCTGTTGTAAAGCCTTGAGGAATTTCTTTCAGACTTATCCGAGCATGATCATCTGTGAAAAAAAAAAGGAAATTTCTTTAATGTCATTTTAAATCAAATATATCACAGGTCGACGGAGCATTGGTAAAAGCTTGGACTCTAGAATCATATTACTTGAGTTCAAATCCCAGTCAAAACCATTACTTTCACTTCAGCAGTCTCAGGCAGATGGGGCTCATTAACTCGGGAGAGCAGCTCATCTAAGTGAAGGGTAACACAGAATGTAAAAAGCCCAAGTAAGAGCACATAAAAATGGCCTTGTGCCAAACTTTGGTTGGTGCTCACCAAGTAGATATGATATCACAGGTCGACTCTTTTCCTAACTAATTACCTGTATAGACAATTATTACATTTTGACATTTCATGTCAAGGTTGGCTTTCTTCTGTGAAGAAGTGGCAGTTCCAATTCAACCGTATTTTATTTTGTTTATCCAATGCTGGATGGAGTGCTCAATTAAATAATATTAATAGCAATGGGTTTATAAAATTGAACCATATACACAGCGTAGTAATTTCGATGTTGACATAATTATTAGGGGATATACGATCCTTTTTTTTTTAAATATCAAAAATGATGGGAAGGTATGATTAAACCGTTAAGAACTTTGTTAAAGATCCTACAAATGTCCCTAAGAGAGCTGATAAAGATAATATACAGTTTTTTAATGCCGTTCTCAACTCTAAATTAAATGTGAAGTTATATATATATACACAAAAGGTTCTGGAGAAATTGAAAAAAGACTAAACTGTGTCAGATTTTTGGCCTTATATATATATGGACTCTCCCATCAATTTTGACGTATGAGGGTCATCAAACCAAGTATGGCCGTCAGACTACCACACAGAGACTTGCTTATAGTGCTGAAGACTTGTGTATTAGAATCCACACTTCTTAAAACTGCTGATAACACACAGCCCTTGCAAGTGTTTGCCACTGACTACATGAACAATAAATCTCAGCTTTTCGGTGATCAGACAGGACCCAATGCAACTATAT
>JAUZSX010116340.1:0-17899 GCA_034780655.1 Idiosepius hallami
TCGTCGTCCTCTTCTTCTTCGTCTTCTTTTTCTTCGTCTTTTTCGTCCTCTTCTTTGTCTTCGTCTTCTTCGTCCTCTTCTTCTTCGTCGTCCTCTTCTTCTTCGTCTTCTTTTTCTTCGTCTTTTTCGTCCTCTTCTTTGTCTTCGTCTTCTTCGTCCTCTTCTTCTTCGTCGTCCTCTTCTTCTTCGTCTTCTTTTTCTTCGTCTTTTTCGTCCTCTTCTTTGTCTTCGTCTTCTTCGTCCTCATCTTCTTCTTCTTCGTCCTCTTCTTCTTCTTCGTCCCCTTCTTTTTCTTCGTCTTCTTCGTCTTCGTTTTGTTCGTCCTCTTTGTCTTCGTTTTCTTCGTCTTCTTCTTGGTCTTCTTCTTGGTCTTGGTCTTCGTCTTCTTCTTCGTCTTCTTCTTTTTCGTCTTCGTCTTCTTCTTCGTATTCTTCGTCGTTCACTTCTTCGTCTTTTTCTTCGTCTTCTTCTTCTTTGTCTCTTAATTTAGCTTCTACTTCTTTTTCTATGACTTTTACTTTTTTAAAATTTTTGTTTTCCTTTAACCCCTTAATCTCTTTTTATCTACATCAGCTTTTACTTTTTCAGCTCTTTCTTCCGCTTCTTCTTTTTCCCCTTCATATCTTTTCCTTCTTATTTCTCTTCTACTTCTTCATCACCTTCTTGTTCCTCTTCTCCTTTTCTTTCCTTTTCTCCTCCTCCTCCTTCTTCTTTTCTTCGCCTCCTTGTTCTTCATCTTTGCTTCCCCCCTTCCAATATTATTCCATTACATTCTATTTTTACTCGAAGTGACGCTTCTAATTTTGACATTTGGCGAACATAGTTAAAGTTACTTTTACGTCAAATTAATGTGTTCTGAAAGTAATTATATAATCTTAATTCTGTGAAGTTATCCATTACCACGGTAAAAAGGGTAAAGACTACAACTATTACAGTTGGAAAAGGAAAGTAGAATAATTCAAAATAGAAAAAAATAAAACCTCAGAACAAGTCTATTAAAAAGTTTTTTAATACCAAATTTATAATGATTTTAAAATTTTAAATACTCTAACTTTTTCTGCGTTAAGTCATCAAACTTGGATCTAGCGAGGTAGAAGGTCAGACGAGATACGAGAGAGAGAGAGAGGAATAAAAAATATTTAATTTGGGTTCAAGGGTTTTTGTGATAAATATAATTAAAGTTCATAATATATATCCGTTATTTCATCAAGTTCTTTCTTCTGTAAATACAAAAATAATGTTAAAAAGATAGAGCACATAAATGCAGTGTGTTGATAGTGTCTTAGATATTACCCATTATCTTTCTTTGGCTATATTATGGATAAAAACTAATTAAAACTTATTTGATGAAGTAAATAATTATATTTGGCCAGTTGTGAGTCACATTTTAACAAAGCTTTAAATATCTAAAGTGTAGATCGTACCAGATATGGTATCTAAAAGTGTAGCGAGGTAAGAGCATTCAAGTTAAAAGGTAGGCGACCTACAAGGGTTTACTAAATAAGAAATTATTGGAGTGTATTTTAATTAAATATAGCGAACTTCAATTTTTAAAAATCATAATAGTAATAATCATACAGCTAAAAAAAATTATAATTATGTCTCCAAAATTGAAATTTTAAATTCTCGATAACAAAGATAGTAAAAATGATACCCTAAAATAAAAAACAACGATTTTTACAAAATTTTGGAACCTATTGTATATATTATATTTACTCGGTGAGCTCCAACCCAAGTTTGGCACAACGCCATTTTACGTGCTCTTACTCGGGCTTTTTAAATTCTGTGGTACCCTTCACCTAGATGAGATGCTCTACCGAGCTAACGAGCCCCATCTGCCCGAGGCAGCTAAATTTGAATGTAATGGTTTTGACTGGCATTTGAACTCGCGTAATACGATCTCAGAGCCCGAGCTTCAGCCAATGTATACATGGTGGTCCCAAAAATTTAAAAACACTTTGGAATTTTATTTGGATAAGTAATAAAAAAAATAAAAAACAGTAAAGCTATTCCTCAATATTTTCTTCTCCTTTATCCCCTTCGTCTACTTAGTCTTCTTCTTCGTCTTCTTCAATGTTTACGCACTTTTGGGACTACCTATTAGGTTGTCTCAAAAATGCGTAGGCACTATAACTTTTTTCTTCGGAAGTGTCCGATTTAGAACTGATACTTCATTATAAATTATCATAAACAGGCCTACTACGGATTTGGTTTTCAAGGCTCTTTCAAACTATCGGCGCACAATTTGCTCTTTCACCAAACTCACATTAATGCTTAAAGCCATCTGAGGGGCATTACTCCACCAATGGAATTCACAATTATAAACAATACGAATCTTCAGTTAAATATGGATTTAAGGGTGTTGATTTATAATATCTAATTCATGAAATTATACGTTGCCCTGAATTACATATGCAAAGTGAGAAAGTTAAGGTAAGATGGCATAAAATAAGTTTAATTTAAGTATATGTAAAAGTTATAATTGTACAAAATTGAGATTAACATTATCGGACATTTCATTCTTTATAACCTAATAAATAGATTTTTAATTTTTTTTTTTTTTTACTAAATTCATTTCTAATGTTTTTAGTGACCAAATTTACTTCTGGTCCTTTTTTTCTAATAAATCCATTTTATTAATTTACATACTTAATTCATTTCTAATGCTTTTCTCTACTAAATTAATTTCTAATGCTTTTAAATGGTGCCCTGAACTGCACTGTAATGTGAAGAAATTAAGGTTAGACGGAATGAAATCAAAAATTAAAATTAAATTATGCGAGAGTAAATATAGAATAAAATTCACACAACTTTACGGGAAGTCAACTTGGGGAAATAGATTGTCAGTCAGACTTCATAATACGTGAGTTCGAATCCCAGGCATTTTGTTAACGTAAGCATTGTGACTAATACATTTGAGAAAGGTATGAATTCCCACATTACTTCCAGCTAGGGATTAAATAGTGCATATTGTATTAGTCAAGAAACTACATGTGATTGTTCTCGGCCTTAAATGACCTAAATACGTTGATAGACCGTAAAACACAAACAAACATTCACACGGTTTAACAAAAAATCCTTTTTTCGTTTGTTTCATTTTAGATGACTGATAAGTGGGTTTACATGACTTTCGCCATTTCGTTCTTCATATTGGCGAAGTTAAGTGACAAGTCAACATGTATCCAATACCCAGACACGAGTAATGGTTAAAAAAAATTGCCCACAGAAATGCTGGAAATGTTCTCCATTAGCATTAGGGCATTATTTTTACTATACAGTAACTTTTCGGAGAACCTGCTTTAAACCATTATATACTCGGTGTCAAAATAGTTACTGTGCACTGTGGGTATATAGAAATTTAAATAAACTAATAAACAGATAAGTCTATTATAAAAACCTAATAAAAATTTTACGAATAAAAAGTTATTTATTTAGAGTATCACAGCTTATCTTAAAAGAAATGCTGGAGATGTCCTCCATTGGCAAAATAGTTACTGTGCACTGTGGTTATTTAGAAGTTTAAATAAACTAATAAACAGTAAACTTTATTATAAAACACTTAAAATTTTTACCAATAAAAAGTTCTTATTTATTTACAGTATCAGAGCATATCTCAAAAGAAATACCGGAGAAATGCCCTCCATTGGCAGTAAGATATATTCTCTACTGCATAGCAACTTTTCAGACATCCTACGCAATGCATGTAAAGAAATTGGAGTGAAATTCTATTCATTCACGTCTACCTGTATCAAATGGAGAAACAGATTGCCTATGGAGTTTCTCTATTTCAACGGCGTCATTAAGTAATTTGATCCGGCGGAAAAAAAAAGTCATCAGATTCGACCAAATGGACAGACAGACAAACAGAGAGAAAAGAATGATGAATCAGTTGAAGATCATTTATGCTGTGGCATGTAAATAAATATTGTTAGGAAAACTTTGCAGCTGTTCCAAACTTCAACTGATCAACAACACTGATGTGCGTTAGAATATTTTAATTTATTTCGTAAGGGGCAAATCCAATTTAGTAGATCTGAAACAGATGGTGGGGGTCTGCAACACCCTGCCCGGTCGCTGAAAAAGCAGTTGGATGTTTATGACTTTTATCGCTTGTAAAGCAGTCAGAAACTTTTCGCTTTTTGCTTGTCATTGGAGATCCAGCGGAAAGTGCAACTAAATATTCTAATCGATTGCTGGTAAGGACTGTAACGAATACACTCTAAAGTTCAAAATAAAAATCAGGGTCAAGACAAACGAGGGAAGAGAGAAAGATTGAAATAAAAGATTAGGAAAAATGAAAAAAGAAAACCATTTATGCTTGGATTTAAAAAAAATTCTATCTAACTCTTAACTACGAAAATAAATTGTTTTTTGTTTCTTTATAATAAACGTTAGGTATAATTCATTAATATATTAGATGATTTCATATACAAATAATAATTTTTATATATTGTTTTTTTTAGAGGAGATATTATATATACATTAACATTGAAAACTATTTAAACTTCTTGAATTTTGAAATTTTGTTGAAAACAAGAGAAAGATAAGAAAAATAATTTGTTTAATTTAACAACAAATATGATTTAATTTTCGCTTACAAAATCTTGATTAAAATATTGTTTCTTTTCTTACTAAATTTTTTAATGCAACTTATGTATTAAAAATGCACTTTGTTCAAATACTTTTGACATTATATAAATATATATAAATATAACACATATATATAAAACTTTCTAAGAGTTAAGTTAAGCAACCTTTAAGATTTGTCTACACTTTCTTTGATCACTCTGTAAATTAAATCTTCAAAATATAGAAATGATTGAGACATGATAAAAACTAGTATCGAAGCACAAAAACTCTTTAAAATACTTTCTGAGAGTTAGATAAACAACTTTGTCTGCACCTAATCAGAAATGAAAGGTTTGTATGGCGATTGCAACGTGTATTTTCCATGGTGATTACAAGTGAATAAGTTATAGGTTTTATTGTTGATATCTTCTAAAAGGTTTTCTTTTTTGTTTCTAGTTTTGAATCATTGATGTAAATTTTCTTGTTTGCTAACATGAAATGAACACAGACACAAATTAATTGAAACTGTAATGGGGTTTTTGCTTAATTACAACTCGTTTGTTTTGCAAATATTTACAATTTTAATAATTGAACAAGCTCACTATTCAAAAGCTAAATTGTTATTACAAGAGACAGTTGAAATGAGAACTGTTAATCAAAGCGGACGTAACTTTGAGCTTTGTTTAAAATTCTTTTTGATTATGTTTAAGCTTACCTGCATCCTTGAGTCTTCCTCTCATACACGGTCATATGTTGAGCTAAGTTCTGGTATTTTCGCATTTCATCTTGAAGCATCGTTTGGCAGTTGTAAGCCGTCTCATTTACTATTGATTGCTTCCAGCAATCTGAGTAACTGAGAAATTCTACAAAGAAAAGAAAAGAAAATCATTGGTGATATTGAAATAACTTGTAGAACTTATGTTCGAGATAATATTTAACTTGGAACAAAATATGTTGGAGAGAGAATGGCTATTGTATTAGTCAATAACAAATTTGTTTATTTTTGAGAGGAGGCTTCATAATCTGAGTATTTACTTTATTTCGGACTTGAATACGGACCTGACTAAGAAGAACAAGAACAAATAATTGGATTTATAACACCAAAAGTGCCGTAAACAAAACAAATTGTGCATTTAATGATTCCTCTCCAAGCAAATTAGAAAACTTAATTCTAATTAAAGATTCATTCTTCATTCTATTTTCCTCGTCTGCTTCTCTCACTGAATGAACTTAACCTTTTGTTGAAACTGTGCCTCTATTGCAATTCGGTGAAAGTCACGTGATTTAGTTTGAATATCATTTAAAATAAATAAGTTTAAAATCTTGCAGTTTCTTTTTCATTTGTTGAAGACTTGATTAATTCAGTGAGGCATTAGCGATCATTACTGGATGGATTGAAGTTAATGGAAAATGTTTGATTTTATTTTGTTTGTTTTAAGACATATCAATCTTTGTAAGTAATTTAATGCCGAGATAATTCATTTTTTAGAAACGTCTTTTTTTGTCCACACATAGTCTTTTTGAATAACAAAATATGCATAATTTAACTCATTGCCGGAGGGATATGAAAATTCATACTGTTTTAGGTCATTTAACACAGAGAACAATATTTTTTGATAAACGTTATTTTTCGTTCACACGTGATTTTTGAATAACACAATATGCACCATTAAATCCATAGGTGGAGGAAATGTGGGGATCTGTACCCAATGGAAATTTTGGAAATAAAAAAATAAGCAGAAAGTCGAAAAGCTTTTAGAAATAATTTATTTATTTCTTGATCGTTTGATCAAAAATCTACAATAACTAAATACTGAACAAGGATGTGGGCCCAAAGGTTTTTATCGCTGTAGATTTTTCATTTTTCTGCGCTGTGAAGTGGCAGCCCCACCAACCGACTATCCTGCAGAGGGCTGACAACTCACCTGGGAGAAACTTTCACGTCACGAAACTAAACAGGGAAAAGAACAAGTCAACTCACCAACTTTCCTGTTTAGCCCAACGTATCTGTATGGGCTAAAAGAAGAAGATTTTTCATTCTGTGACCTACACTGTGTGTAGAAGGAAAACATGCAAACTAATACCAATACTTCCCTAAATAGTATTCTATCAGGTCATCACAAAAGTTCGTAAAAACTTGCAAAAAATGAAATTGTAAATACTCTCCCATTAAAAATAAAAACAATAAAAAACATTCTTCAAAATAAGTGTTTATGACTTTTTAAGACAACTTTCAATATATATTAGGTTGTCGTAAAAGTTCGTTAAAAACATTGAAATTTCACTTTCCAAGTAATAACAAAGAGATAATCTTCATAAACTGGAGGTCTTTAATCGCCACCGTCTCCGCCGTATCCTTCGTGTCCACCTCTCCGTTTTAGATCATTCAATGCAAAAAAACAATAATTTTTTATAGACTTCTTGTACACATGTTTTGTTTTTAAATATGTACTATTTATTCCATAGCTGGTGGGAACGAGGATAATCATTTGAGATGCAACGATATGCTTTTATAAAGTATATTCTCGTCACAACCCTAATATTTACAACAGAAGGGATCTGCAGAGCGAACGTGTACAAACAACTTCTCATTATAAGAAGCCGGCTCGAAATCAGCTGTGCTTACACTGCCAGTTAATCAGAGAGAGCAAGGAAGAAAATAGATTTATTGAAAGTGATCAAAAGAAAAATTGAAGGCCAAACATCTATTGAGTGAACTTTATCACAACAAAGTGACTGTAATAATTCCAATTATTTTCTTCCTTTAAACCTTTAAGTTTCATTATTTCTCTGCCAATTTTAATTTTTTACACAATGTGAATTGATTTTTGGTCGTGATTTAATAAAGGTAAATCCAGCAGCGAAATTGTCTACAGAATCAACAGGACAGCTCGAAAATGAGCCACACATTTGTATAAAAAATAGGAAAATAAAATTTGCTTGTTTTTGTTTTACAGCATATATACCGAGAGCAACAATTTTTTGATAAACGTTCTTTTTTTTTGTATGCACAAATTATTTTGAATATGCACTATTTAACCCATAGGTAGAGATAATGTCGGGTTTCATACCTTTCCCATTATATTAGTCCAATTATAAACGCAAATGAAATGACTAGGATTCGAACTCATGTATTAGGACTGAAATGTCAACTGACTATCTATTGTTTCAAGTAAATTTAAAATAACATTTAAATGAAAATATGAAAAATAAAATTTGATTTTACGCAGAAGTGTTATTCTTCCACAAAGCCTACCCCTTCCTTGGAAATCTAAGTTGCATGTGAAGAGATCCAATCTTTTATCTAGACAGCTGGAAGATTGGAACCACCCTCTAAGGTGTTGAATGACAGTTGGAAAAAATCCCAACATGCCTTAAATATGTATATTTAGTTTATTGAAAAGGCTTCTCCTATATTCTAATACTTCGCAAAATCCCTAAACAAAGATTATTCTTATTGGTATTAACTTTTTTTATAGGAATTCGTGATTTTGTCTTAATCTCTTTAGACTAACCTCTACACATCGCATTTTCTTTTATCTAATTCTATCCAGTGAAGGGTATTATCTATATACTTATAAAAATCATATCGTCGTGGTTGTATAAGACCCAACGTACTATAGCTTTTCAAAATGAAACCACAATATTTCTTTAAAAAATATTTAAACCATTAAAGTTTTCATATATACGGTACTGCTTTTCCATATATAGGGTGTTCCAATAACTTATACAGAAATTAACAGCAAATAAAATGGTGATAATTTGTTAGTTTCTCTATTTCATTCTTGTATATGATTCAAGGCAATTATTTAAAAAAAATAACATTGTTGAAATGACCACCAAGGCTTCGTTGGTACACCTTCATTACATGGTCAAACTTTTTTGATGGCGTCTCTGTTTAGCTGGTTCTAAACCTCACGAATATACCTTATTTCGGCCTTCGATTCTGGGATTGGTGTTGGTTTGTTGGTATAGATTTTACTCATTAGATAAACCGAGAAGGAAATAATCTAAAGGCGACAAGTTGCATGAACGTGATGGCCAATAGATTCCACTCTTCCGAAAGATGATAGGACCTTGCATTTAGTAAAGCCATTGTTACATGTGGCATGTGGAGCCGTCCTGTTGAAACCACAAATCCTCAATATTTATAGCATTCAGTTTAGGCCATAAAAAATTGACTATCATGATCTTGTATCGCTTGCCTTTCACAGTAACAGATAACGAGTGGAGGAGTTTCGATTCTTGGTCACACTTTCACATACTGCAACACTGTTTTCGTCTGAACGATCTACCCGAGCACACAATATTCTTCTAAAATCTTACACTGACCCAGTTTGTTGAAATATACGAATCATTTTGGTAACTGAACTGAAATTGCTTGATTATATGTACCAAAATAATCGCGAAGGGAATTCTTGTTTAATCACCCATTTTTGTAGTAAGCTTAAATTTTTTTAAAATGCTGTTTAATTGTTAATTTTCTCCTAGTTAAAATTGCCTAAGAATAAAATTGTTAAATCTGAAAGAATGAGAAAATGCCGGTTAACACTTTAACACAATTTAAATTCAAAACCTTTCCAAGTTATTGGGAGACCCTATAATAGACTTCCTTAGAGAAAAGCTTTAGAAATGAATTGATTAGAGATGAATATTAGAAATGAATTTAATAGAAAAAAGCATTAGAAATGAATTTAGTAGAAAAAGGTATTAGAAATGAATTTAGTAGAAAAAGGTATTAGAAATGAATTTAGTAGAAAAAGGTATTAGGAATAAAAAATGTAGAAAAACATACAAACAATAGAAATGAATCTAGTAGAAAAAAACACTAGAAATGAATTTATTGTAAAAAAAAGATTAAAAAAGAATTTAGAAGGAAAAAAGCATTGACTCATTTCCAACATAATAGACTTATTTAAATTTATGGCGACCGGGCAAAGCCGGATAACACTGGTAAATATCAAAATAAAACCATTGCATGAAACGAATTATTACACTACTCAACTTTATTTACGATAACTTGAATAAGAAATAAAAGAAGAGAGTTCATTGTTTGTTTATAGTATTATCGGATACGCTGTTGGTGCGTATAATGCGGTGAAAAGGAGGATGACAAAGAGAGTTCTCTGTGTTATTATGTTTTGGCATATCTGTTTGTTTACAGTTGCGGACGCATGAGAAGTTTTTATGCAATTCATGCATGCAATTGAATTGTTTGTTCTAAATACAAATACCTTGCTGTGTGTTTAGATTCTCATAGTGAAAGAGAACAGCAGGTTATAGAGTCGAAGGCAGCAGCCATGTTCTTTTTTACCTGTTGTTAAAGGTAAAAATCTAAGAAGCACATCTGACACTTAACTGCGCTCTGATTGGCTCGATTGGTATGTGTATCTGTGTATACGTGTGTGCACGCGGAAAGGAAATACAAAAATCAGTTTGCTGAATTAAAAACTAAAAAGGTTGGCGTAAAATAGATTAAAAATTTTTGTTTCAGTGATTTTTGAGTGTCACGGGCAATACCGGACTATGCTGCTAGTCATTTTAAAATTTTCAATTACACGGAGATAAAAAAGAAACGGCATTTCTCCAAATTTACCTTGCATGGTGAGACAATACCCGCTTCATGAAAAACGCCTACGTTCACTATCTTAGAAACTTATACTGGAACCTAGATCAACCGAAGCAGTTTAATTTACATCCATTTTTCCTCAAACATTCACACCAACTTAATTAACCCACGGTTGCATCTAATGTATTTTCAGTGCAGAAACTGATTGAATCAGGTTGATAAATTAATTTAAATGTCCAAAATTTATAGCACTTTATTATATGAATAAAGGGGTCAGTCATGAGGTCGTCACATCAAGCCGCGTACAGAGACGTTATTAGACTTGACTAGAGTGATTCCATTGGTTGATTAATATCTCTCTATTACAGGAAGAGTTCTCAAATGATAGAAAAAGGTTAGAGTAAAGTAAAAATAGAGAAGACAAATACATAAGAGAAATAAATCGAAGGAAATACTTTTTATTAATACTGCAAATTGAATTTCTTTTAATGATATTAAAAAAGATAAAATGTTTCTAAGCAGACAAAGACAAAAGTAAAAAACCACCAAAGAAAAAAAGAGGAAACAATAAAAAAATAGAATGGACACATTCTCTTAATCCTTTAAAATTCTTTTTTGGTGATCAATTTTAGTTCAGGACAAAATGGCTACTGTTATCATTACTCCAAGTTAATTATAATATTCGTTTGTTTGTTTGCTTTTTTGAGCAGGAAGTCGTCTCTTTACCCTATTGGGTTAAAATCAATCTTTCTATAGTTGACACTTTCAGATTGAATTATAAATCTACGGATTAAATCATTAATGATTGTATAATCTGATGAGACTGTTGATAATAAGCAACCTAAAAATATCTAGCTTTGTTAAAATATTCTTTAAAGTATGCAGATATAAAAAGATGTTTTAATTACTAAAATAAAAATTGCATTTTTCTAATTTTCGCCTTTTATTATTTCAACTTCTTCGCAAATCAGTTACAACGTGGAATAATTACTCTTATATGTTACAGAAGGATTAACACCTTTGCCGTCATATAATGCTCACTTGCCTTTACACGGTTGAGGGGTGGTAGGGTAACGAGTTATATCTACTTGATTAAGCACAATCCAAGTCAGGCAAAAGATCTACTTTACGTGCTTATTACGTCCCTGGGCTTTTGTAATTAGCATTGCTATTCATCTAGATGAGTTATTCCAAATGAGTTGACGAGTTTCATCTGCCTAGGTTTTTGGAATAAGTATTATTCTTACACCTTGATGATTTATTCTTTCGAGTAAACGAGCCTCATCAGCCCAAGATCATAGTTTTGACTGGGATTTGTACTCGTGTTATACAATTCAAGTGACCAAACATCTACCACTGATCCACCATCGCTGCCTATGGTGGAGATTAAAAGTATTTGTTCTTATTGAAAGCAAATTTGAATCGGCTACGAATTATTAGGTTGTCTCAAAAGTTTGGAGAAGTTTGTCAAAAGTTCTTTGATTTGAAGTCGGTTAAATGGTAATTTCATCGGATCCAAAATATTACAGATCGATGGCGGAAAGTCTTGAAAAATGGCCGTCTTTACTTTAAAGAATAATTTTTGTTGTCTTTTTTATTTTTTTGGTCGGTAAAACTTTTTGAAAAACCTTACGTAAATATAATAGGATGGCCCAAAAGTTCGTAAACACTTGATGGTTTTTATTTTGAGGAAATGGAAATTCTCCATATTAGCACTCTAGGGCGCCAATGTGTACCTATATATACATGTACATACATTATAAATATAAACACTTGAGGGTGAGGATGTAGAGCAATACCGAGGAATATATTTGCTGATTTGGTTTTATTTAGCGAGTAAAATATCATAATGTTCACGAAATTTTGGGACAGCCTAATAGATAAAATCATTTTTTCTGTCTCTTGTCAATAAATGATTATTAAAAAGAAATTATTTGGAAGACTGATGTAAATTCTAGGATTTCGAAAACGGTTGTCAATTTAGTCTTAGATTGGATAATTGAATTTGCGTGTCAACTTCAATATTCTCCCTTTATTTCTTTCTTTTATTTTGAGAATTTAGATTCATAAAGATACGTTTTTATGAATGACAACAAAACTCAGATTGCTTGTTTTGATAAATCTGAATATCACTAAAACATAAAACATAATAAAATTGCTTTTATTTATTTATTTTTAAATGATTCTTTTATATTCATTTGTCTTCCCGAAACCTTATCTAGTGAAATCCTAAATAATTCGTTTTTATAGAATTTTGGAGAAGCTATCATGGGAACTGTCATTCTGGTAAATAGAAAAAATATCCTGTAAAAAAAATGACGTTTTCTTAAGAACTTAGAAAAAAAAGCAGATGTAACCTTGCTTGTACATCAACTAGTAACTAAATCAACTATAAAATATTCACAGCTAAAAGTTATTAGTTTCAAATTAAAAAATTAAAATTCATTAGTAAAATTCTTCTAAGATTAATTAAGATTTATTCCAGTTATTCTTTGATGTTTTTAAAGACTTTTGAGAACCAACATGCTGGAAAAAATATCCCACAAAAACATTATTAATCTGATTTCAGGAATTTTGTTTAATTTAAGAGATATAAAAAAAATAAAGATGCAACTTTCTCGTCTGTACACCAACTACAGGATGACTTCTAAAAAAAGGAAACTTTTGTAATAAGTATTTAGAGTCGTGGAAAAATGGCAATCCTGCGAGACAGAGACCTTGAAAAAGTAAACACTTCGCCATTTTAGTAACCATGGATCGGTGAAATGGACAACAGCTGAAATGTGGCAGCAGTCCATGAAGAAATAGCAAATTTCAAGTATGCATTTATACAGAAGGACACTATCTAAATTTCATAATTGTTTCTTAAATAGCGTGTTTTAAGGTTTCAATAATAATGAATAAAATATTTTTTCTATCATTCATGGTTTTATTTGATTGTTAAAAGTTCTGTTTTTTTTAGTCATCCTTTAATATCGCTAAGTCAAGAGTAAAATAAAGGTATTTGTTTCAGATAATAAAATTAGAATTATAATTCATAATAAAAATTCTTCTAAGATTAGTTCAAGCTGTTTTTAAAGATGTTATTTCAGTTATTCTTTGAACAGGGGTGATTAAAAAAGAATGCGCCAAAATCATTAGGCTATATTCAAAACATAATTTAAAAAAATACCTTGCTGGAAATCATCTAGGATGGTTAGAAGGAAGATCACCGCTACTATTTAATGTTAATCCGTAAACATTGCAAATATGAACCCATAACTGTATCATGGGCCAGTCGCTTGAGCGTTTGTCCCACACGGCGTAGTTTTCAGTTGTTTGGAAAAGTAACAATGCTGAGCGTCAATGATGGAATCCTATAAGATCGAAACAGCTGCCCAGAATTATGTTATAAGCTATGCAAGATTTAACGTTTAATAATAATGTTATAACTTGATTTAAATATATATAAATTTTTGGACACCCCAAAAGTTTGTATAGAAAACACCATCCATGGTACTACTTCTTTTATAAAACGATTTTTTTTGCATTTCCGCGGGCAAAGATGGTTAGTTTTGCGGAATTAGCAAAAAACTTTGTGAAAAATCTTTGGACCTTGACTTAATAAAATGACTAACTAGTCGATCAGAGCTGTCCTATAAGAGCATATGTCTCCAACCACAGCGCAATTATATTTGTCCTGCGAGGCTAAAAAACAGGAGGCATTCAATTTTTGTTTTGAATTACAAAAGTTGTATTATTTAACTCATAGCTAAAAGGAATTTATGAATTCATACTGTTTCCAAGAGAATTATCCCGAATTTGCATGTAATGGAACGTCTGTGATTTGATCTCACGTGTTACAGTTCCAGAGTTCGTGCGCTCATCTACTGTCCCAAGAAAACTTCCCCCATTTATTGGAAATTTAAGTTGAGTACCTCTTCTGATTTAAAAGAATTGATTATTTTATTTTGCTTAAAACGTTTTGGGTACTTTTGAAAAGTAGAGAGAATAACATTTTAATCCATAGAACCCTAAAGGACCCATATAACACCCCAGGAAAACTAAAGCAAAAAAAAAAAATCTCAAAAAACCACCAATATTTCAGCCCTTACATGGTCTGCTAATAGAATAGTTCTGATTGACTAGTTGGTAATTTTCCCAAGTTAGGATCTAAAGATTTGACATAGGACTTTATTCGGTGGACCATTTAACATAATTATGTTTGGATACTGTAAATAATGGGATAAAAAATATTACTGATTTTTTTTTACATTTTAAAATCTAATTCCATTCCACCAAAAGAAATTCAAACCGAACCGAACGAATTTCTTTTTTTTTTGTTAAGAAAAAACGTACGTTTTTATTTTAAGCCTTCAGGCATTCATCCATTTTGAGATTTCTTCAATCAATTAAATGAATTTACTTAATCATGGTTTAAGTTGTTCCCCAAAGGTTGAATATATCTCCTTTATTTTTATTTTTTGCTAAAAGAGTAAGTAATTGGATTCTTTTATCCAGTGTTGAAAATGCAGAAGACATCATTAGCAAATACTATTTTAAGTTAGGGCTTATATTCAGATATAAAAAATACTGAATATTGAATTTTAAACTTTTAAATAATTTTTTTTTAATCCTTAGGACAAAGCTTCCCTTGAATTACCCATTGCTGGTTGGTGAAGATATGCCATAGAATTTAGAAATCTACTGAATTTGGGTTAATGCTGAGTGTAATTTTAAAGTGGCTTTGAAATTAAGCGAGTAAGTTTTGACCTTTGTGAATGATTTCTCGCGTTTGACATATTCCGATGAAATATACAGTTAAATAATTTGTTTTAGGCTAAAAATTAATGTTTGAAAATGTAATGTTTAAATTTTAGAATGAGATAATTTGAGAAATAGAATTTTTTTCGGGCAGTCGATGTTTCGGAGAATTGAGAGAGCGGCGGGTGTAGCTGGGGTTGGCTCGAGTTTGGAGAGAAAATGGGTTTCGATGCCATAAAGAAGATTTAAAAAAAAGACTACTAAATTATTTTTTTCCACTTTTGATTAAATAAAATATTTTATTTATTTATTTTTTTTATTTTTAAAGAAAATGACTTTGTTTTAAATTTTTCCATTGTTTTTCCACCGTTTAAATTTTTTAGCACATGTTTAAAAGACAGGTGTCCGAAAAATTGCAATTTAATGTGCCAACACCTAAAAGACCCTTGTCAAAATAATTGTTCTCCGGATTAAAATTAGAGTTTTTCTTTGGACCCTGATTTAGCAAAATTACCAACTAGTCAATCAGAGCCGTTTTATTAGAGAATCCCATTAAGGCTAAAATATCGTTTTTTTTATTTTTGCCTTTGTTCTTCAGGGTCGATATATTGACCCTTTCCAAAGTAGTAGTGCTGTAAAACAAACCAGAACAAAAAACCCAAATGAAAAATCAAACAAGTGAACATATTAATAACGAAAGCCAAGATTAAAAAAAAACAAAAAACAAACAAAATCAAAAAGAGACAAAACAGAAGCAGGCATGTTGCTCAAAACAAAAAAGGAAAGAGAGAAAACCATAGACGCTTGATACTACAGTTTGCCCAGATCCCCATCAAAATTTAGATTGTCACCAAGGTTGCCCATTCACTGGTTAAGCCATTGCAAAAACAGATTATGAATTACACAAACGAGTCTCCCTATTTATTTTTGTGGATAGACGACAAATCTTTCCCCCCAGTTACTACCACGACGACAACAACAACAATTCGACTTAACAAATAGACTTAATTCTTAGGACCCTAAGAGGCTGGTATATCGGCCCTGACAACATAAGGCAGGGATGTCCAAAGTCCGGCCCACGGGCCTAATCCGGCCCGCCTGTTAATTTTTTGTGGCCCTCGGCCGCATTTTGAATAATAATCGATCGTAGATAAACATCTGGCAAGAAAAATCAGACTTACTGTTGCTTTCAGTATGATTTTGACATATTACATGAAAATCTATTTTGTTAACAAAACCTCACCCATTTGTTGCATTCAAGGAGAGAGTTTCACCCTTCACATTAAATGTTAAATTATGAAATAAAACACTTCACAAGTTATTTCAGTTTTTATTTTTATCCGGTACCCAAAATATTTTCATTGCAATATATGGCCCTCCTCACAAAAAGTTTGGACATCCCTGACATAAGGCAAAAGAAGACATACAAACATTTTTGCTTTTATATGTTCCTCTAATTTAACGATTCTGAGTGACTACTTGGTAATTTTGATAAGTTGGGGTTTAAAAGTTTAAAGACTCTTTTCTTTTGTTGTTAACCTTATATATCACACTGAAGTATAGTTATAATTGTTATTTTTGGTTGTTGTGACGGCCAAGCACACTCACTTGGTCCCCATATTTTTAACTGCGGCTCAAAGAGGGATGAGACAGGTGGTTTCCATGATGTAGGTTGCATCAGGCTATCATGTTATTGATTAATCAAAGCCAGACGGGTGTTCCCAGGCTTTTTGTAATTAGTATTGGCTTTCACCTAGATAAGTTAATCTCATTGTTCTGATGAGCATAATCTACGAGAGTTTTTTGAGATCAGTGTAATTTACAATTATGTTGGAAGAAATGGCCAAGAACATATATTACGTAGGATAGTTCAAAACCTATTTTTCTTCATAGGGCTGTTCAGAACATATTAAATTACATAGGGTTGTTAGAACACATCATAATACATAAGGCTATTCAGAACCTATTATATTACGTAGGGTTATTCGGAACATATTTTGTTTCATAGAGTTGTTCAGAACCTATTTCATTACACAGGGTTGTTTTAGAGACCTATTATATTGTACAGGCTTGTTTTAGAACCGTTTTATAACATCAGAAACTATTATATTACACATGATTTTAAAAAAAAACTATTATATTACACCGAGTTGTTTAAGAACCTATTATCTACATAGGATGGTTCAGAACCTTTTTGTTACATTAGGTTGTTCAGAACTCATAATATATAGTTTTTGTGTATCATTGTAAATCATCTTACCTGTGCCATTTTTGTTTTGTTTTGCCTCACAAGCTCAATATCGTAAATCAAATTATTGTAATATAGGTTGCTTTGAAATGGTTATTGAAACTGACTTACTGATCAAATACAATTTATAATCGAGTTTTATTTACTCAATCAGTGAAGTTGAAAATCTCCTGAGGTAATCAGAAAATTTGAACAATGGTGTAATCTTTAGAAATAGTCAACACTGGAAAAGTTTAAGTGAAGGCACCGTTTTAAGTTTTTCGATCTTCTTTTTAAAAGATGTTCTCAAAATTGGATTAGAATTTCCTTGTCTTCAGACATTGAAAGAATTCAGATTAAAAAAACAAAAAAAAAAATAGAAAATGAAAAATTAGAAAAAAAAAAAAAATCTCTTAAAGAATTCCAGTGGTTCTGCTTTTCAGATTTTTGCTCCTCACCTGAAGGTATCTTAAAAATTCAACGGTTTTATATCTTTTTTATTTATTTATTTTGGCTTCCATAAATCCTAAATGAAAGCTTATTTTTGTTTTCTTTTTCAACTTTTTTGTTTTTGTTTACTTTAATTAATTTTTTTGCGATTTATTCTAACTTATCAAATGGCTTTAAAATATATAAATAAACATACACCAACATGAATATACTTAGAGACACACACATACATCTATCTATATGTATCGAATGCTAAAGACGTTCATAGAATTCATTGAATTTGAATACCGAAAAAAATCTCTAACATTAAAATAGAAATTATATATATATGTATGTGTGTG
>JAUZSX010116450.1:0-17899 GCA_034780655.1 Idiosepius hallami
GACTGGGATTTGAACTCGCGTAACACGATCTCACAGCCCAAGCTTCTACCAATGCTCCACCGTCGCTGCCCATTACATATGAGTAAATTGTATTTAGTCTTTCATTCATTCAGTACGTCTCTTGCACTTTTTCGACGCATGTAGAGCCAGTGAGGCTGACCAGGCGTTGCCACCCTCTTAGGTTATAAGCCAAGTCAGCCACGTCTGTCAGGTTGATGCCCACGCAGTGTATGTTTTGTGCCAGGATGTCAATCCAGCACGTTCTTGGTGTGCAAACCACTATGGTGGTACAGTCATTTGAGCCAGAAGACCAAGCAGTGCATTTACAATACCGTTTCATCATTTGATCAATGAAAAATAATTTTTCTTTCTAAATTTTGGAGGTTGAGGTTCAGGCAGTTTAGACCTTACACCATTTTCTATTTCCCTATTTCAATTGTCATTATTTTTCAAATTATTGTAATAAACCAAACGTGTCAAAAAAAAAAAAAAACTTTAGGTAAAAGCCATAAATATTTTAAAGAATCATTTAAAACAATTTATTTTCTGTAGATTTTCAAGAATTTTTTCAGTTATGCAAATGATTGTTCTCTGCATTAAATGGTGTAAAAAGGTTGAAATGATATAAAACAGAATAAATAGACAAAAAAAAAGCAGTTTTACAAAATTTTCAAACTGTAATAAAATGCAGATCCATTATTATTTTTAAATAAAATACATGGTCTACAGCATTTTTCCAATAAAAAGTCACTTGAAAAAAAATTTTTTTTTAAATAAAATAATAAATAAAATAAAAAGTCACTTGAAGCCTGAAGATTTTTAAATAAGTGTTCAATTTGCAGTTTGAATGGAAAAACTTGTCCAAAATGACCACAATTTTCATAATGTCCATAAAGTCACTTGAAGGCTGAAGATTTTCAAGGTGTTCAATATGCAGTTTGAATAGAACTTGTCTCAAATGAACCCAATTTTCTGCAAAAGTTGATCAAATGAAGCTCATATTCAACAAAATTACAGATTTGGGAGCTCTGAAAATCCAAGGGCAATTCATCAGTTCTTCAGTGACTTTTTGGGCATCCTGTAGTTAGTTTTACTGGCTTTTTTGTTTATTTGTTTATGAAATTTGTTAGGAGGAAGCAACAAAGAAAAACTGAAAATTTTTTTTAAATAATAATAGATTGTAGTTCTTCTGAAGCGTCATGAGACTAATGGTAGAAAAATATAAAGTTTTGTAAGGCGGGTGTGATGCGTTAGTGGTATAATGATAAATTGTAGTTCTTCTGATATAAAAAGGGCAATTGGTTTAAAAATGGAATTATAACTCCAAAATATTACTGACTACTACCACTAATGCATCATACAGCCTTACAAAACCTAATATCTTTCTCTCAAGATTTTTTTTTTGTGTGTGTGTTGGAAAAAAAAATTACATTTTTCTATTTCATTGTTTTTTATTTAAATTATTTACAAATTATTTCATTTTATAATAATATGAATGAAAAAATATTTTGTTTTTTGAAAAAAAAAAATTAGAAAACTTGGGCAAAATATCATTATTCAGGTAGAGGACCAAGAAACTATATTAAGAAGTTCAACCCTACAACTAAGTTTCTTGAATGAAAACAAGGAAAATTGAATTAAAAATAATAAAAGAAAAATTTTTTTTAATGTAATGTGTCTGAATATTTACATACACAGACATCATAAAAAGGACAAACAGTTTCGTGATGAGATATCTATGCGTGAATATTTTCCAAAAATTTTATAGAAATCATTTTTTTTTTTTTTTTTGTATATCCAATTGTAAATAATATATAAAAAAAGAATTTTAATAATTGAAATAGTATTTTAATGTGAATTTGTTCTAAATTTTTTTGTGTAGGAAGTTTGGATTTTCAAAATGAATTTTTTTCAAATTTGATTTGTAGTAATTTTTTTTTTTCCATTTAATTTTTGCTCGCAAGTATGGCAGCTGAGTCATGTATTTACATTCGTAATAAGCATGCTTGTGTGTGTATTTTTTTCTTGTCCTTTGTAAAAAAAGAAAAAATTATAGATGTCGGGCCTGTAAAATTTGTTAAGAGAGGAACTCTAATTATTATTATTTTATTTTTATTTTTTGTTAAAAAGCAAAAGAGGTTGAAAACACATTCTACATTTGATGGCATAGGTTTCCAACAGTGTGAGGAAAGACATAAGCTATTTTAGGTTTTAACCCCTTGTACATCATTACCTTCCAGGGGGCTCAAATAATCTCCAGAGTTTAAAAACTCATTTTAATGGCCCTCGCAAAATGCCTACATAGAAAAAAAAATTACTGATATCTGTTTATTCATGTTGTAAGTGAAGTAGATGCGAAGTTAGTGTTTGCAGTCAAATTTAGAACTCAATAAATGCAAAATGCTTTCACAAAAGATTGAGTAATTCCTTGATAATATGAAATAATTAAAATACAATTCTGGCTTGAATTTTTTTTTTAATCCTTTAACTTCAAAAGCAATATTTATTTAGTCTCATGTATATTTGTAATAAACACGTTTCTGTGTGAATTGTTGTTTTTATTTATTTGTTTATTTATTATTTTTATACATCATAATTCTCTATGATATAGGAGACTCTGATTGTTTAAAATAATGCAAGTCTATATATATATTAGTGAAGTGTAGATACGGAGTCAATGGTCATCAGGCAATCTGATGACTGCACAGCCAAGAAACTGACAGTCACTCCATGTCTATGCTTCACTAATATATATGCTCTCTCACTGATATTGAGCACTCTAACTATATATATATATATATATAAACAATATCACTCTACAAATTAGTATATATATATATATATAGCTGTCGATGGTGCCTATACTGGGCCAATATATATAAATAGAATCAATATAGGCACAGCCGACAGCCTTTGTCCCCAAAGACCATTCATTAAGTCCACATTGATCAACTAATAATGATCTCTCACTGATATTGAGCATTATAACTTTTAATAAAAGAAACATTTTTCTATAGATTAATGTATATATGTATATATATATATATATTATATAGATTAATATATATATATATATTATTAACTTATTAACTCTGCAGAGCAACTTATCTAGATGAAGGGCAACAATTAATGCAAAATGCCCAGGTATTTAAAGCACGTAAAAATGGTCTTGTGCCTAATTTGTGTTTGTGCTTGACCAAATAATTATAATATTAAAGATTGTGTTGACATTATTAAATTCTCAAAAATGTGCAACATCTGTGATTGAGGAATAATAATATAATGTTCAGGAGAATATTGGCATTTGCTTGCATCTTTTTCTTCTTCCTCCATAAAACGTAGGTCACATAATGTAAAATCTAGAGTGATATAGATCTTTGGGCTCACAGCTTATAGCACATCAGAATTGAAGGAATTAATGAGAAGCTAACTTGAAGCAAAAAAATTGTTTTATAATAATTAATAAATTATAGTTCTTTTGAAGCATCATATATAATAAATAAAAAATTTTTAAAGGTTTAAATGATGCAGGTTTTATTATTATATATTTTTTTTATTTGTTATATATACAACAGAATTAAATGGAGACATTGAAGGACTAGCATGGCGGAATGTTTGAGAATGGGGTCATATCCCCGAAATATAACAAATAAACAAAAATATAATAACAAAACCTGCATCATTTAAGCCTTTAAAAAAAAAAATTTATTTGTTTTATAATAGTTATATTGAAGTAAAAAGTATGTTGCACCAATGACTCATGCTTGCCAAGTTAGTTTCTTTTGTTACGTAATAGACTGCTTATTTATTTAGATTAAAATTTGAGAATTTTAGGTTTTATTACTTGTGTGGAATTTGCAGTCCAAAAAGGATAATGGGGCACAAGACCTGCATTGAAACAAGTTAGTACCGTAAAATGATGATAATAATAATAATATTGTCCAGGTTTCATCAAATCCTGGTAATCTTCTAGTTTAGTGTTACAGTTCAGGCTGTATTAGATTTTAAACACTTATACATCATTACCTTCCAGGGGGCTCAAATAATCTCCAGAGTTTAAAAACTAATCATTTTAATGGCACTTGAAAAATTTCTTCATAAAAACAAATTTGCTAATATCTGTTTATTCATGTTGTAAGTGAAGTAGATGCAAGTCAGTGTTTGCAGTCAAATTTAGAACTCAATAAATACTTTAATAAAAGATATAGTAATTCCTTAATAATATGAAATAATTAAAAAACAGTTCTGGCTTGAATTATTTTTTTTTCTCTTTAACTTTAAAAGTAATATTTATTTAGTGTTGTTGTATGCATAGTGACTAAAGCCTCTGTTTAAAAATCTAGTAAAAATCAGATAATAATTTAATCATTATGAAATTTTCACTGAAGCGAATGATGAACTTTTTAATGGAGTAACTTTTTTTTTATAATCAATATATAAATAATAATTTTGCCAGCCACTACAAGAGATATTTATGACACTAAACTACTTACAACATTACAAAATTATAACACTAAACTAGAAGATTACCCAAATATCTAGGTTTTCTATACTTGTCAATATAATTCAACATTGCTTGGTTTTAAGTGGAAGTGTCTCTTATGCCATCAAATATAGTAAAATATTAAACAACTTTCTTTTTTATTTACTAAGAATAATTCTCTTTCATTTCATATATGTATCTTTAAATGTGATATTTATAGAATGTTGGTATCAAGTTCATATATTTTGGGTAAATTTAGAAATGAAAATTTCAAATCTTTTTTTTCTCTCTCTGACTTTATAAAAGTTGGGTGTCTTATTAAATTTGTTTTTTTGGGCTACATCATTAATCCGGCATTGTGTAGATTGATTGTGACTAGTTTTCTTTTATTTTAACCCTTTAAACCCTAAAGAACAGATATATCGGCCTTGGCGACTTAAGGCAAAAGAAGACACACACAGAGCAATATTTCAACCTCCATCTTGGGACCCGGACTTAACAATATTACCAAGTAGTCACTCCGAGCCGTTCTATTAAAAAGCCATATTAGAGTCGAAATGTCAGTGTGTGTTTTTTTGCCTTTGGTGACTAAGGTCGATATATCGGCCCCTTAGGGTCAAAAGGGTTAACAACCAATTTAAAATTTTGCTCCACATTTTTACAAAATAACAAAAAAATTACCTTTTTTAAAAAAAAAATCTATAAAAAAATGAAAATGTCATTCAATGACATTGTTCACCTTTTAGTAGCATTAATAACTGGGTAGATCAAAGTGTGAAGTGGGGAAATTATCAAAATATTTGACCTTACACTTGAGAAGAGGGGTCTGAAAAAGGTCAGTTTATCCTTTATATGTTTTAGTTTTAATGTTGTCTGATTTTTGTTTATCAGTAAATGAAAAAAACAAAAACAAAGTGAAGTCTGTATTTTAATAGAAGTTTTGATATTTTTTTCTCTTGGTTTGTGGAAATTTAGCACTTATGTTTATCTAAATAAACATTGTAAAAAAGAAAAAACATGATTTCACATTTTGTTTGCTTACAATTCTTATTGAAATAAGTATGATCTATTGAAATGTTCACAAATTGTCTTGATTGAATAAAAGCTATGTATTGAAAATATTTCATATATAAATATTTATATTTATGTGGTTTAATTTGTTTTTATATATATATATATATTGTGTATAATCATAATTAGAACAATTGATGTATGTAATAGAAAACTTAAAACTTGCCTTTATTTTTTGTTTATATATATTTTTTAGAAATTTCAATCTAGTATGCCTGATATTCATACAATCCTAATATATTTCATTCTTATTTCATTTACAAAAATTTTGAAAAAATTAAATTCTTAAAGCTAAAAGAAAATCATTAAAATTATTTTTCTATTATTAGATATAAGAAATAGTGTTTAACAAATTCTTTTCTTTCCTTAAAACTGTGAAATCACTTTATTTCTTTTGTTAAACAATAGAAGTTTTGTTATCAAAAATTAAAGAAAATAGTATAAATTCAATTGTTTGTTCATATTTGAATTTAAGAAAAACATTAAGGATTAGAGAGAGAGAAAAAAAACATTAAAATATTGTGAATGTTTATTTCATTATAAAAACAATTTCCTTGTACAATAAAAAAAAAAATTAATTTCCTTATAAAACATAAAAGTTGTAACATTTGTTTTTGTGTTTTATAAATAGAGGGAAAATAGTAGTCAAAATGGTACTGACACTAAAAATAGATCTTTGAAAGATTAACAACAAGAATTTATTTCATATTCTAACAAAATCCTTTCTACTTAAAGAAAAAAAAAGCAACTAAAAAACATGTTTTAAATGAAATGAAATTTTGAATAAAATGTACTTCTTTCCCTTCTTAACCCAAGAAATTACTGTTTTTTTTTTCTTTTTTGTTATTTTTTTGTGTGTGTGTGTGTGTGTGTTGGGAAGTGTCTTTACATGAAATAGAATCTTTTTATATTACTATAAATTTTTGAATTGTCACTTAAAGTGAATATTTCCATCCTATTGAAAAAAAAAAAAAAGAAAAAAGCAGTATTAACCCTAAACGGGCCGATACTTATCGGCCCTGGCAACTTTAGGCAAAAAAAGACACACACAACGATATTTCAAACTCCACCTTTCTGATCCTGACTTAGCAATATTACCAAATAGTCACTAAGAGCTGTTCTATTAAACAACCATATAAGGGTTGAAATGTCAGTGTGTCTTTTTTGCCTTTGGTTACTAAGGCCGATATATCGGCCCCATAAGTTTGAAAGGGTTAAATTAATTATAAAATCAGCTCACAAAAAAATTGAAATTACTTAATTTAGTCAAAAATTCTAAATCAAGAATAATTTCTTTATTTTCACTGAAATTTTAAAGATTATATTAATCACAATTTTTTCTAATATCAAACTAAAATCATCACATTTTGGGGGTTTCTACTTTAAGTTCTCTCAAAAAAAGTCTTCTTGGGTAAGCTTAGAGTGATTAGTTTGTATTTCTCTCAATAGATAATGTCTATAAGAATGAGTTCTTGAGTATTTAATTTATTTAATTACTTACTTACCTACTTAATACCACTGGGAAAGCTATGAATCTCTTTATTCTCCCCAGGTATGAATTAAATTGTATAACTAATATTATTCAAAGAATATGTTGACAAAAGAGAAATTTTTATTAAAAAAATGATCCAAGCGCTGTGTTGACTTGCCACTAAGGTAAGCCTATTATAATAGAAACCAGTTATTGTTTTTTTCATAATACTAAATTAATTCCTAATACTTTTTTTTATACTAAATTTATTTCTAAGGTTTTTTCTCTAATGTAGTTTAAGTAGCCTTTTAAATAGAAAGACAGTACTGTACATATACAAATTTTAGTCGTCTGAATAAGTTTTTTTAATAAACATTGTTTTATTTTCTGAAGAGTTACAGGATGTAGGGTCTCATGCAACCACCGCCTACTGATTTTTATAGATATATAGATAATTATTCTCATCAACTTATCTATAAAAAGGTTGATAAGCTAGTAAAAACCAAATGAAACTATTACCTCATCATAAAGTCTGTTTTTTTTTTTATCATGTAGAATTGTTTTTATTCTCCATATCACTTTTAAATCTTAATTAAAACTGCAGCAATGTTCTTTTATTATTTGTGATGGTTTTCTCCAATACAAACATATACAAGGGTTGTTCCAAAAGTAATGCCTCCAATTTTTTTTTTTTTTTTGCATTCCGGCAAAATGGATCGAAAGGAATAGCAAGTTGCATTGTTATCACGAATGCACTCAAGACCTCTAAGCTTCATCTCTCTGATGGAGCTATTGATGATGTGAGACTCTAAGAAAGCAACCCCTATCATGGACGTGCATGGGAAGCAGGGATGCATCATTGAATTCTTCCATGCCAAAAAAAATCAAACTAATCAACATCCACTAGCACCTATTGAACATTTACGAAGCCAATGCAGGAACAATTAAGAAATAGGTCTGTCATTTAGTAGTGACACAGATGTGAGTGACAAAACGCGTTCTGAATGCAAGAATGAACCACCTCACATTCATCACTGGCAAAAGTGCACAGAAAATGGTAGTGACTTATTTGAAAAATAAATTTGGAAGCACAAAAGTTTGCTTGTTTTAATAGTACCACTCCCATCTTCGTAGCTAGATCTTTAACTTGATAAAAAAAATCTTTAGAAAATAGTTGGCACCACTTTTGGAACAACCCTCTCTACATTAAATATATTTAAATGACGTTTGATTCATTTTTTTGGGCATAATGAAATATTCACTTAATTTTGTTTTTGAAATAGCTTATATAATGATGGCCTCCAGTTAGATCTCTATCATTATATAACAGCAGTTATCTCCCTTTTACATAAAAATGCCAGGGGATCAACAATATGGTCAAAATTTCTGGTTATAATGGATTCCACAAGGCACTGGATGTAATAAAATGACGAGTAAAACAAAAAAATAATTTAATAGAAAAAAAAATGAATTAATTGAAATAAAACAATTAATTAGAATAATACAATTAATTTTGTTTTTCATTTTTTTTAATCTTTACTCATAGATCCCAATCTTTATGCATATTAAAAGATTGTATAAAGTATTATATTGAATGTATGACTGGCTGTAAGTCTTTCTGAGAAACAGTCTCTACCAAACTGCATTGCTGTTTTTTTTGTTTGCTGTAATGTCTGCTGTGGGAGGAGGGCTACATTGGCCATTGGGGAATAATTATAACTACAGTTTACTAGAATAATCTTTGGCTTTTGAAATCTTGGCTACTTGAAATATTTTGCTATTTCTAATAAATACTATTATTCATTGGAACCGCAAATTTTCAGACCAAAAATGAGTGCAAAAAGAGTATCAAAGCAGTTTCTGAGCAAGGCCAGCAAATGCTTCTAATGGTAATAAACCTCACTACCATTAAAATGATAATGCAAATTACTTTATAAATTCTACATTGTATATATTTTTTCCAGTATTAGTAATAACTGATTTTAGCAGCTATTTTGATTAACCCTTTAAACCCTAAAGAACAAATAAATTGGCCCCTGCAACTTAAGGCAAAAAGAAGACACACACATGACGATATTTCAAACTTCATTTTTGGATCCTGACTTAGCAATATTACCAAATAGTCACTCAAAGCTGTTTCATTAAAAAAAAACATATTAGAATCGAAAGGTCAGTTTGCCTTTTTTGCCTTTGGTTATTGAGGCCGATATATCAGCCCCTTAGAGTCAAAAGGATTAACAGTAAAATTTGAAGAGATAAGTTTGAAAGTCTGATAAGATGGAGTGAGTAAATGAATAATTATTTATTATGGGTAAATTATCTCTGAGTAAGGGTTGACTAAGAAACATTTTTAATGGTTATGTTACATTTAGGGGCTGTGCAACAGGTGATCTGTGCATATTGGCTTAACTATGCCTAACAGCTACGGCCATTAGTAGTCACATATAACAAAATATCCACTACACGATTTTTTTAACCTTTAATTCATCGTATGTTTCGTATAGACATTTTATTCTAATTATCTAAAATAAATTATATCATTATTCTTGGACACAGAAATTCTTCAGGTGATTTTTATTTGGTACCCCGATATTTAATGAGGGGAACCTATGTTTTTCTATTTGATGAAAGAAAAATTTTCAATTTATTCAATCAAAAACTAATCTTTTAATATATGGATGTGGATACAGGTGCTGTTTTATTTAAACTTTTTCCCTTGATATTTAAAACATATGATCTTAATCTACCCATTAAGAATTGCTTTAAAAGGCTGATAATAATAATTTACAAAAATATCATTATCATTTAATTTCTTCTACCAATTTTTATAAACCGGAAGTATGTTTTTTGTAAACCGGAAGTATCACCGGTGACAGACTTCGTGGTTGTCGTCGTTGTTAAATACCGAAAATGTTTGCAACAACAAAACAAAAACAAAGTCTTTATTATTATTATTTATCGCTTTTATTATTATTTCAGTTCCTTATTATAAATATTTATAGTTTGAGCGACGGAGGTTGGTAAGTGGCATTTAAAAGAATTTACGGTCGGTTTCTATTAAGCAGCAGCAGCAGTTGTGATAAATAAAGTAAACAAACTAAGCTTTTTTTTTAGACAATTGACAGTTTTTGTTTAACCATTTCAACCCTAGATGGCCAATATATCGTCCTTAGTAACCAAAGGCAAAAAAAAAAGACACACTGACATTTCGACGCTAATATGGTTCTTTAATAGAACGACTCTGAGTGACTAATTGCCAAGTCAGGGTCCAAACGTGGAAGTTGAAATGTCGTTGTGTGTGTGTCTTCTTTTGCCTAAGTCACCAGGGCCGATATATAAGTTCTTTGGGGTTTAAAGAGTTAAATTTAATTCTCTAGGACTCAAAAAAGTTTTTGTCTAATTTCATTTCATTTAGCCTTTCTTTTCGTTTCATACGTGTATAATTTACGAGTATTGTCGAATTATTAGATAATATTTGTAAATATTTTAAAACTAAAATACTTTTTTTACACATATGGCCGTGTTGTTGCGTGCGTCCACACACAATACATTGGGTCATGAGAAAAATTTCAATAAAAAACAGTTATTGTTTTTTTTTGTTTTTTTTTCCATACGTAACATTTTAACATTAATTTGGAAAAAAAATGAAGCGTGACAACAAAAACAAATCATGTGTTAAAAGAAGAAAAATAAAACCAAACGCTAAATTTTAGAACAATTTTTCGGTCGCCTAAAGACCGACAAGTAATTAATTCGGTTACAAACGTAGCAAGAAGGATTTCCGAATAACACTTGTAAATATTTTCATACCTTAAAGATAATAAAAAAAAAATAATCTATTTGATTTGTATCATTATTATATTCTATTTAATTGGTGTTACTGTTCTGTGAAATAAAAATATAATTTATATGTGTATAAAGTAGAAAAGGCTGCTGTGTGTCGGCCGGCAACCTGTGGCACGCACCTGTGCTCTGTGGTGTGTGAGTGTGCTATGCGCTCTGTGAACGCTGCCACGCACGACAAGCAATTTTCAATGGCACGGAGCCAGCAGAGGCACTTCAAGTTTTTTGTGAGAATTTATTTATGAATCAATATTTAAAAAAAAGAATTTAAGGAATTCTATTTCTTTAGATATTGATAACAACTTTATGAAATAGCACGATAAAGAAATATATAAAAAATAAAATATATTTTATATAGCAAATATTGAGCTTGATTTGTGTTAAAATGTGCATGTTTTTAGCCGTCTGAATAATCTGAAACCTTTAGGTTGCACACTAGCAAATGGTTGTTTATTAAAATACATGTTCTTGACACACTGAATGATTTCACAACAGCACATAGTTAGCCAAAGGTTGCCTAACCCTGATTTAGAAACTATGTGGTGACTGAATTCTAGAATGGTTGATCTTTCAATCCCCTATCCAAATTAAATAGAGAGAACTGTGAGGAAGATAATGCATGGATAAAATCAATGACTGGGGATACAGTTATAAGATTCAATATTCCTATCTGAGGTCGTGGTTAACCACCTGAAGACAGCCTGAGGTGATCTTGGCCGAAACATAGTGGGAAACTATCATAAACTGCCATGATGAGGACAAAAGTCTGCAATTGAGTTAATACTTGTATCAAGAATTATGCAAAAGTTATGTCCGATTTAAAGGTCAAAGGTCTCTGGAAGCAACTTGTGAAGAATCCATTTTCCAGCATCTGAAATGTTTCCAATCTGTTTTAACTGGTGTACCAACTATGATTGTTTAAACTGTCTTGTAATTTCCCTGGTAACTCTCGAATTGTCAGAAACAAGAGTTAACAACTGGTTAGAATAAACATTTTGTGGATGACCTTTATTTGGCTTATCTTTTAAAATGAAATCACTCCTTCAGAAATGGGAGAACCATCTTCTACAACTTATTTCATTCACTATGTTATTCCCATTAATGCTTTGTATAGATTTGGTTTGTGTACTACTTTAATCAACACTTTTTTGGTGAGACTTGTACAATAAAATAGACTTCAATGTAAATTTTGTCATTTTGAATGTTGAAGAAGAAAATTACTGTGAAAGTAATTAAAAATTCTTTCTATCCTATCAGCATACGACTTCAAATAATGTTTTAGATTAATATATTACTTTGATATTATATTGATTAGAAAGAAGTACAAAAAAGCAGTGACAAGTAAATAGAATGAGTTTTTTGTTGTTTCTTTAAAAAATGTAGGTTTACCAAACCTAGTGCGATATTGGTGGAACCAGGACCATGTAACATTGATTTCATAAATGGTTCTCTTAGTCAGGAAGAATTCTTAAATCGGTAAGTTGAATTATTTTTAGACATTTTTATGATCATGCAGTAGTGTTATAGCAAACGCTTTTTACTATTCTATCACGCATGCATGCACACACACACATACACAGGTATGCAAAACATTCTTGACCAATGAGAGCACCGTACATTTCTCTCAGCTACGTTCTTGGACCCTTAACTAGAACAATAGATACACACGACAGAAGACAGAGAATCAACATGGCTGACTGCTACAACACACCACATTCACTCCGTCTTGACTGCACTGTCTATTAAGATAAACATCTCAACATGCAGATGCTGCTGCACTGCATGCAAGGTATTTATACCACAAAAAACTTCTATACTCAAGAACTCCATACAAATGGATACGCTCAATCAAAACACAACACACACGCACGTATCCTACAACAACATCACTCACACTCTCTTATTCTCCCTTTCTTTCTCTATGTACCAACGTACCCGACATAAACAAAAGAACTGACCCCATTATTTTTACTTCTTACTTTAACACTCTGTAATCTTCATAAATAAAATAAAATACTGTATTTGATTTATGCAATGTTTTTAATCGAAGATGATTCGATCAACAAAGAACACGCAACAGTGTATATTAGTGATAACTACCCCAGAACAGATAGATGCATGGATATTTCCCACTTATATATCGCAAATAGTATTTAGAAAATAGCTGTAGAGTATTGGACTGTTAATTACAGTTTTTTTTTTTTTTAAAACAACTAAGATGAGGACAAAAGTCCGAATAATAAATTTAATTCCTAAATTGGACTTTTAGTTTTGTTTAAAATACACCAACTTGTTATGCTGCATACATTATCAAGATATTTAGTTTGAGTGGTAATATGTGGATATTAAACTGAGGGACACCATTAGTATCTGTCAAGACAGCAATTTTCAGATGTCTTTGAGGTAATTTTGAAACAATCACTGGCATTTGAAATAAACAATGCAGATTTCTTAGCAGAAGAACTGGAATAAACAATTGGTACCTGAATTCCATAGAACAAAGACATCATGGTGGATCCACCTGCATAAATTACATAAAAAACATTCTAGATGAAGGGGTGTTCTCTTGGGACAAAAGTGGAGTGAATAAATTGTACAATATATGGTGGAATATAAAAAAAAAAAACAGCTTCATTAATGTAATCGTTTATATTGGTATGAGTATACTAATGAAAAATATCCTAAAAACTAGGGTTTGAATCCAGTCTGTTAACTTTACTGGTCACATAGATAAATTTTGCATCATTGTTTTATGTTATGTTTTGTTTTATTTTATTTTTAGATTTGCATACAAGAAACCATTTCGAATTGATCAAGTCACCAATAATCAGGTAAGTTTTTAAAAGACAAATGAAAAACTGGTTTTCAAGGCTAGGGGTTGAGCATAGGGCTAGTGACTCTTTCTCGTACAAACAAGTATGCTATGGAAACAGCAAATACAATTTTGCTGCCCAATGCACCACTGGATGTAAAGGTTGATGAAATAAAAAACCGGCAAATCATTTGTTTTAGATTTACATCAGGATCCAAACCCATGTATCTCTCTTTCTCTATAACAAGTGTTTCAAATAGAAATGTTTGATTTCTAGTGTAGAAAATACCCCTTCTTATAATTTCTTTATTATATTTATTTGTTGAGCCCCAACTCAAGTTTGGCACAAGGCCATTTTTACATGCTCTTACCCGGGCTTTTTACATTCGATGTTACCCTTCACCCAGATGAGATGCTCTTCTGAGTTAACGAGCTCCATCTGCCCAAGGCTGCTAAAGTGAAAGTAATGGTTTTGACTGGGATTTGAACTCGCGTAATACAATTCCAGAGCCCAAGCTTTTACCAATGCTCCACTGTCGGTGCCCAAATATATGTAATATATCATAAATGGAATATTAATTGTAATAATTTGTTTTTCTTTGACAAGTAGATTAATCCTCAATTTATTAATTCACTCGATTAAAATAACCTTTTTTTGAAGGCATATTTTATGAATTTGTAATTTTTGAATATCACAAAAAGAAAGGATTCTAAATTTATGTTAAGCATTATGAAGAAGGAAAAATGGTTTTATTCTTTTATTAGAATACTCTAGAAATAATTAGGTTAACTTCTTTACCAGCAGGTTTTCTGATAAAAAGGTTTTGTTTCTAATTGAATTTGTTATTGGCTTATTATTGTATGGTATTATTAATGTTGATTAAGAACAGTGAACTTGTCTATTGGCACTATTTAAAAAATAATTTTTGATATGATATCTTGCCCTAGTTTTAAAAATACTATTTGATTAAAAATGAATTAAATTGTTATCACCACTTAAAAGGTTAAGAAAGAGCGGATTAACTTTTCTTAAGACATTTTCGATGGATGTCTGTACCTTTGCTTTCAAAATATAATTTGTGTGAAAACAAATTAAATCCTCATTGCCGGTTAAGAGGTTAATTGGTTTTTGTTTTTGTTATTGTTTAAAAAAAAATTAGCAACAATTTTTTTTTCATAGCAAATTAAATACCAAATATTTATTAGAAAATTTATCAACTGAATATTCGATTATTAAGTCTTTTCCTATCACTTTTTTCTTAACTTTACTTACTCGCTCCACCTCCAAAATTGTAGGTTTCATTCATACTTATATTTCATTTATTGAGAAACATAAAATAAACAGAAAACAATGAATTATTGACAGTTTTTTTAGGCTACTAATGTTCCGTAAATTTTGCTGAATTATTAAAAATATTTGAAAGTAGTAAAAAAAAAAATAAAAAAAAAATAAAAAAAAAAATAATAACTAAAAGTTTTTTAAATGCCTATATTAAGAACATTCAGGATAATGAAGAATGTTTCTTTTATTTCTTTTTAATCCTTTCAACCCTAAAGAACCAATATATCGGCCCTGACGACTTATGGCAATAGAGGACATACACAAAACAATATCTCAACTTCAATCTTTGGATCCTGACTTAACAATATTACCAAGTAGTCACTCAGAGACTTTCTATTAAAGAACCATATTAGGGTCAAAATGTCAGTATGTCTTTTTTGCCTTTGATTACTAAGGCCAATATATCGGCCCTTTAGGCTCAAAAGGGTTACGATTAAATTGTTTTTTGTATATTGTCAATAGTAAAATTGTTTTTCTTGCTGTAAATAAATTTGTTATATAGTGCTTTCTTTTTTAGCATGAACTAACTTTTCAGTTAAAATAAATCACAGAAAAAGAATATATAATAATAAATAAATCCCAAACTAAAAAATTATATAAGTTTAAAATAAACAAATTAAGTAAAATAGATAAATAGAAAACAAAACAAAAAAATAAATTACAAATAAATAAAATAGAAATAAAGTAATTATTAAAAAAAAATAAACACAAAACAAATTTAAACAAAAATAAATAAAATAACTAAAAATAAAATAAAAATAAATTAATAAATACAATGTCAATAATTTGAAAATTAATAAACTAAAAATAAATGTAATAAACAAGTGAAAAATAAATAAAAATAGATAAATTATAATAAGTCACTGAAAATTGTTACTAATTTAAAGTTTGGTGCTTTAATAAAAAAAAACAAACAAAAAAACTCTGTTTTTTCTATTAAAAAAAAAATTCTGTGAGTTTTTCTAACCAGACAACATTGTCTTATTTTGTGGAATTTCGTTTTTTTTGTTTTTTGCCAAATTCTGAGTTTCTTTGTTTCATGTTCTTTTTACCAAATTCTCTTGTTCTCTGACCACTTGTCATCTTCAACTCATCAGCTGAACAATTCAACAATAATCTGATCATAAATCATTTGTCAATATCTCTTCTCATCTATGCACAGATTCAAGAAACGATTAGCCACTTTTGATAATCTCTTAATCCAACAACACATTATAATCCTTTATTTGTCTATATCAGTATACAAATGCAACAATCAAACTCTTTATTTGCTGATGCACACACACACATACATACATACATACATACACACACACATATATACTCACAAAGTCCAGCTTATTTGCCTATATGTAAAATCCTTATGAAAATTTGGACACTATAGACTTAGCTAGAGGAGTATATGTATGTAGATATCTTTTTTGTTAACTACTTTGACTTTATTTCTAGTTGTACAAGTCTTCTATTTTTTTACTACATTATCTGACTAGGAAAAGGAAAACTAATTTAACACTTTCTTCTGATACGATTGCTTATTATCTGGCTCTGGCTTGTCACTGAATAAAAATCCTTGATACTCAAGAGTGTGATTTCTACGTTGAACAATTAATCACAATAATTCTGTTATATACTTTGGGAAAAAAAATATCCTGCAGGTTGGGGTTGAGCATTGAGCTAGCAAGTCTTTCTTGTAAAACCAAGTATACTACAGAAACAGCAAATACAAATTTGCTGTCCAATGCACAACTGGGTGTAATGTTAAAGAAAAAATACTTTGAGTGTCACTTAACTGAAGAAATAGGGATGTAGAGTATATTCTAGTGAGATATAGCAGGAATTTATGAAACAAACTATTTGACTTGGCCATTCAAAATGCCTTAATAATTCTGTTTAATTTCTACATTTAAACATGAGAGAAATTTGATCAATGAGTATTAAGGACACCAGATATTGGAATCAGAAGTTCAAATCTCAGTCAATCCATTGCATTGCTATTCAGTTTGATACCATTTGGAAAGATATGTACCCCATCGAAAGCTTACCAGTATATGTAAATAGTGCAACTACTGTCCTCTAACAACCTGCTCTTACCCAGGCTTTTTACATTCAATGTTACCTTTCAACTAGATGAGCTTCTTTCACAAGTTAACAAGCCCTAACTGCCCGAGACTGCTAAAGAGAAAATAATGGTTTTGATTGGGATTTGAACTCGCGTAATGCGATTCAAGAGCCCGAGCTTTTACCAATGCTCCACCGTCACTGCCCTATAGATAGATAGATAGATGGATACGTATGTATGAGAATATTCCAAATTTGTCTTTTATTATTGATAATGCAAAGAACGTGTATAAAGGAATCTGATGTATACATGATCTATAAAGCCATAAACTGGCATTTTAAATTTCCTTAGGTGACTGAAAAGTAAGGCACAGTTTGAATGCAAAATAAGAAAGTTACAAATTCTAAAAAAAAAAAAATGTTTTTATTAGACTATACTGTATCTCGGAACATCTTCATGTATGTGAATTTATATATGGGTTATTTTATACTTTTATCTCATTTTCTCGATGTTATGCAGAATTCTATTTCTCCTTTATTCAATGTGAATTTTATACAGTCATGTATTTAGGCAAGGCTCAAGTATTGGCTCAACATTAGCCTTTTAGATACTGCGACTCACCACAAAAGGTGCAAAAAGATATTTTTAACATTTTTTTTTCTTTTTTACAGAAGGGTTTTTGAATTTTGAATATATATATATATATATATATATATATATATTATGATACTTAACTGGCTAGATAGGTATATTGAAAGATATTTATAACCTAAGATTAGTGGATATTTGCATTTCAATCTTCTCCAGATTGCCTTAGG
>JAUZSX010116667.1:0-17893 GCA_034780655.1 Idiosepius hallami
ACAAATTATCTTAGAGTGCTCAATCCATACGAGATTGAGATATATATATATATATATATATATATATATATATATATATGAGAGAGACAGACAGAAATATACAGAAGGAGGTATGGGTTAATAGATGTATATTTCAAGTGTGATAATGTGATAATGCTTTTTTAGTTAATTCTAATAATAATAATAATTGATTAATTAATTTGATATGTGTTTCATTACGAAAGATCTGTAAAGCCAAGGAGCCTTGCGGTCCCACCAACAGGGATTCTGCGGGGGGGGGACTAACCACGGCCCTGAATCTAGTGATGGTGTTACGATAAAGACGCCTACGATCTCGCCAGTCCCTGACTGTATCAGACCCTGCTGCTTAGTTAACAGACTTCTTTCCGTATCACTTAGTCTGGGCAAAAATAACCATCTACGGATGGCTGTTTAACCCATAAGTCAGCCACCCCCTCCCCGACACCTTCCCACATGCCGACCAACCATGCCAAAGAAAGCTCTTCGATCAGAGTTACCCCCAGGGGGGAGGACTGTGAGACTCGGTATAATCTGAGATCTTGAAAACACTATGATAGCGGGAAGACCAATTCAAGCCCGAACGGGTGGGGAAAGGTTTTCCTCCTTGCTTCACAAAAATGGCCTTGTGCCTCACTTGCTTCACTAGCCACTAACTAAATTTGATACATTTTCTTTTACTCTCTTTCTTTCTCTATGTCTCTCATTCTCTCTCTCTCTCATTCTCTCATTCTCTCTCTCTCTCTTTCTCTCTCTCTCTCATTCTCTCTCTTTCTCTATCTCTCTCTTTGTCTTTCTCTCTTCTCCCCCTTCTCTCTCTCTCTCTCTTTCTGTCTCTCTCTCTGTCTTTCTCTGTCTCTTTCTCTCTCTCTTTATCTTTCTCTGTCTCTCTCCTCTCTCCTCTCTCTCTCTGTCTTTCCCTGTCTCTTTTTCTCTCTCTCTCTTTGTCCTTCTCTCTCCCCCTCTCTCTGTTTCTCTCTGTCTTTCTCTGTCTCTTTATCTCTCTCTGAGTCTCTCTCTCTCTCTGTGTCTCTCTCTCTCTTTCTCTATCTCTATCTCTATCCGTGTCTCTCTTTCGCTCTGTCTCTCTTTCTCTGTGTCTCTCTCTCTCTGTCTCTCTTTCTCTGTGTGTCTCTCTTTCTCTATCTCTATCTCTCTCTGTGTCTCTCTGTCGCTCTCTCTCTCTCATATATATATATATATATATATCTTTTCCTCTCTCTATCTCGTAATGGTTTTAGATGTAACCTTACTAAATTGCTTAAGGATAGAAATCTTCTCCTCTGTTTTCGGGGTTCGGACTCGTTTACCCTTATCGGTGCAATTCGGGAAAGAGGTACCATTTTGTAAGAAGATTAGATGCGTACATCAGTACGAGTATTAGCCTAGATTCATACCCGGGGGGGAGAGACGGGTAGGAGCAAACTAGAGAGAGGGGGGGGTCTGTCAGAGAGAATGATTATGTTGAGAGAGAGAGAGAATGATCGTCATGAGAGAGAGAGGGAGAGTTATCATAGAGAATGATAGTGAAAAGAGAGAGAAGGGTTAGAGTCTGACTGTGAGTTTTCAGATGCCGTATGACGTTAAAAAGAAATTTCAGGGTAATGTAACTAAAGGGTGTGTAAAAAGTTGACGGGGTCCAGTGCATGTATGAGTGTATATTTGAGTGATTGAGTCTATGAGTGAGTGTATGAGTGATTGAGTATATGAGTGAGTGTGTGAGACTATGAGTGAGTGTATGAGTGTGTGAGAATAGGACAGATTGAGTTTATGAGTGATAATAGGACATATTGAGTCTATGAGTGAGTGTTTGAGTTAGAATGGGAGTGATTGAGTCTATGAGTGAGTGTATGAGTGATAATGGGAGTGGTTGAGTCTCTGAGTGAATTGTATGAGTGTATATGAGAATGGGAGTGATTGAGTCTACAAGTGAGTATATGAGTGAGTTTGTGATTGTATGAGTCTGTGAGTATATGAGTGTATGAATGAGTTTGTGAGTGTATGAGTCTATGAGTGAGTTTATGAGTCTGTGAGTGAGCGTATGAGTGAATCTATGAGTGTGTGTGTGAGTGTGTTAGATTAAAAGAGTGAGATAATGAGGGAATAATTAAATAATTAGAAAGTGAGTGGGTGAATGAGTGCGTCAGTGAGAGAGACAGAGAGTGAAGAAATTAGTAAGAGATTGGGTGAGTGCGTGCTTGAGAGAGAGAAAGAGAGTGAGTAAGGAAAAGCAAGAAAACAGAGTTCGCATGGTAAAATATAGAATAGATAGAAAAGAGTGAAAACGGGGTTATACGAGGGGTGGGGGTACAAACTGTGAACTGATTGAAGAGGGTGCATGAATGGGAAGAAGGGGTACAGAAAATAGTGGAATGGGGTGATGAATGCCGGGAAGAGAATATTTAGAGTAAAAAAGGGGTGAGAGAAGACTGTGCAAAAATATAAATATCTTGTGTAAACCGAATCTAGTCTAACCCGCATATAAGAGAGTTGTTATGACCTAAGAAGAAGTCGCTTACATCGGTTTCTCTTATATCCAGGTGTATCTTATGTCCGGGTTTCTCTTATATCTGGGTTTTGTCTAGATAAATAAAAAAAAAAGCCAGGCTCTAATTTAGAACCAGAGAAAATCTCTTATATCTGGATTTCTGATTTATCTGGATTATGCTGTAATCTACATACTTATAAAAATCAGACCATTGTGTTTGTATGATACCCTACATCCTGTAGCTCTTTTGAAAATAAAACAACAATAGTTATTTAAAAAAAATTAAAATGAGAAAAAAGGACGCACTGTTTATACGTAGAGCTCTTCAGAAAAACAAACTACAATACTTATGCAAATTTTCATGGTCAAAATATTTTTATATGTATGGCACTGCATTTCTATATTATAGGCTACCTTAAAAAGGCATTAGAAATTAATTTAGTATTGAAAAACGGATCAAAAATGAATTTAATATATAAAAAAGCATTAGAAATAAATATAGTATTTAAAAAAAACAGAAATTAATTCAGTATTTTAAAAAAGCATTAGAAATGAATTTAAAATTAGAAAAGCATCAACTCTCTTCCTGAATAATAGGCTTTGTTAATTACCTTCGTGGCAAGTTTCTGGCACCGGGAAACGCCGGGCAATACTTCTAGTAACTTTTGTGAGGCTTTCAGAATAACAACCCAAAAATAAAATAAGAATAGAGAAAAACGTTGTGACAGTGTAAAAGGTATTCATGTCATGTTAGTTTCATTGACGGTCAAGTCGCGTTGGTGATAGCGGTTCCCGTTAGATCACCGAAGTAAAGCAACGTCGATCCTGGTCCCTAGTTAGATGGGTGATCATTTAAGAATACCAGGTACTGTACTAGGGCAAGTAACAAATGTGCACACGGTGCCCTAGTCACTCCTTTCGAGGAAACAAATTGTTACAGCACGCACATCCTTGTGCGATACGACATGAATGAGTTTCGTTGAGACTAAACAATGTTTTAAGTTAATACTCAGAGCTAATAATAATTAGGGCTGTGACAAGAATATTCTTTTTATGTAAGCATATTCTTTGCACACAAAATATTCTTTTAACAAAAAGCATATTCTTTTTAAGAAAAATATTCATTTAACAAAAAGCATATTTTTTCAAAAAAGAATATTCTTTTTACAAAAAGCATATTCTTTTTTCAAAAGAATATGCTTTTAACTTTTTTAAAAATGCTTTTTGTTAAAAACATATACTGAAAAAATAAAAAGAATATGCTTTTAGTAGAAAACATATTCTTTAAAAAAATATTCCCGAGAACTAAAAGCATATTCTTTTTAAAAAGAATATTCTCGCAAAATAAGCATATTCTTTAGCATATTCTTGAAGAATATTTCCAGCATATTTAGAGAATATAAAGCATATTCTAAAAAAAATATTGTCATAGCCCTAGTCATTACCAAATAAATCTCTGGTCTCCTCGGGAAGAATTAAACCCTCTATGCTTGACAATACTCATTTATTCATGGTTGATAAAATTAATTTACGGAATTGATTTCCGAGCAATTTTGAAAGAGCTGGGAAATGTCTTGACTTTTTACTGGACAACCTGTAGTGTATTGCGAGATTTGCCGTGCAGCCTTCAGTAAGGGTATCGGGGGTTCCGGTTACATAAAAGTGGTGACTGGTAACTTTTATCTTTTTGGTTTTTTGGGGTATTTTTTACAGTAGGGAGGAAAAAGCTCGAGCAAGCAACATATGAAATAAATATGAAAACTTCATTCCGTAATCCAGACGTTCCAACCCCGTTTCACTTTCGATTCCCTGAAGACCAAATAGATATGCCCCTATCTTAACTTTAAAAAAGAGCAAAAAAAAAATATCCCAAAATAATGTCCGACAACATTGGAATTTGACATGTCTTTAGCCAGAAAAGCGAATATTTTTCACCTTTTAATTTCGCTTCTATTGATATCTTTCTCTCTCACACACACCAACACTACCACAAATATATATATATATATATATATATATATATATATATATATTTATATTTATATTAAGTATGTTTTTGAAACAGGTGTTCTTGTTTTTCAAAATAAATCTTCGTCTAGATATTTTTTTACATTTCTTCTTTACTCATTTTCTAGATATCATTTTTAATGTATATTATGTCTAAAACATTCATATTATTTTAGAATGAAATATTTATATAAAAGTTTCTAAGGTAAAACAGGTGATTGTTTTTTAAATTTTTTTTAGATATCTCCATCCTGAAATTTTTACATATATTCTTAAGTCTGTTTTTATATTTATACATGTTCTATCTAAAGCATATAAATAGGTCTTTACTGAAGTATTTGTTTAAAGTTTTGTGTGTTGTTCTTGAGCAGGAAGAGCTCTCCTTACCCGGGTTTAGATCAGTTTTCCTGTTACAGAGTTTTTGCAATCTTAAAGGATCCGGAGACTTCCTCTAATCGAAGACATTTCTTTAGCATGAACGACTGAAATCACGCAAGAGCTTCATCTCAGTCGCAAGGCTGGGACACTCTTCGTTCGCCTCCTTTCTCTCCCGACGATGGAATGAGTCCATTACAATAAAGGACAATAATGCTTTGCCCAAGCCCTCTGAGGAGTTACCGTCTAGGTCAGACCTTTCTCGCAGGGAGTAGGTGACACTTAACCATGCTCGGGCCAAGGTGGCGAAAACGAGAGACAATTTCAAGAGGTGCGGCTTCGTTCGGGATGCAGTTTGCCCATGTGGCGCTTCCGAGCCGACCATCGCTCACCTGCTCATGGACTGTCCACTTAGGGTGCCTTGCTCTGACGTGGACTTGAGGAATGCAACAATAACCGCCCGCTGCTTCCTCTCTATGTGGAGCGGGACGATATGATGAGCATGGTTGGTTGGTGTGCGTAAAGGGATCGGAGAAGAGAAATGCCTTAAGTTCGAATTCGACTGATCATATCACAAATTCCGACCAGCCTCGTAAAGTTCTTTATATTACTAAGTGGTCACCAATTTTAGTACTGAGCAGGCGGTACGTTGCTTAACTTTTGAGATCTTATGGCAACTGGTGTCTCAGACGTGTTTAGACCGTAAACTGTGATTCCTAAGTGGTCACCCATCTTAGTACTGAACAGACTCTAAGTTGCTTAACTTCAGTTTTATGTGTGGATCAATATTTTTTTTATGTTTTTTTCTGAATTAATATTTTTAAATTGAGTTCTACTCTTCATTCCATTCTAAAAATAGTAAAATGACAAAAAATTCAAGCCTGTGACAACAATAATCTTTGATAAAGGCGTATTATCACAGCCATTCTAATAAGTAAAGAATTAAAAGAAATGGTAAAAATCACAAAAGAGTCAAGTCTGTGGTAAGAATAATCTTTAGTAAAATCATATTGTCACAGCCCTACTAATAAGTAAAGAATTAGTTGGTAAAACTGCAAAATAGTCAAGTCTGTGACAACAATAATCTTTAGTAAAAGCATTTTATCACAGCCCTACTTATAATTTATGAATGAAAAGAAATGTTAAAATCGAAAAATTGTATGTGACAAAAATATTGTTTTATAAAAGTATACTGTCACAGCCCTAATGAGGTGTCCATTTTCACTAATTTTAATAAAATGACAATTGGATTCAGAACAAAACATCGATAGATTTGCATATTAATTCTGGCACGCAGTGTATTTTATAAAGTTTCAGGCTTAAACTTTAATTTCTTACGATATATTATGAAACCGACTTGACTAAATAGAACCGTCGATTTACTTACTAAGATCCAATCAATATTTTCTCTGACTAATTAAAATCTAATTTAAAGCATTGAACATGGAGATTCAATTTTATGCTGTTGGGTTATTCAATATCAATTTTTATTTAATCCTCATCTCTTATTTCCTAAAACGAATTATCATTATTATGGGCTTGAAATTGTGACCCTGCATTAATTATAACGCTTAATTAAATTCTTGATAACTTTATATTACATTTAAACAACAAATAAAACACATTAATAATGGCAGAGATGATTGTATAAACTTCTGCTAATTTGAATTTTAATTATCAATGATACTTAATTACAGTCATTAGATGCCTAAGCTAATCATCTATTTGGTTTTAAATAATTATCTCCAAACGTACATATATAGCCTTATTGATGGTTCAGCTGTTTTATTTTCTATATCACTGGAGACATTGCGAAAGTAGAAGCTTGTTTGGCTCTGATTTATTTGATTATAACATCAAACATTACAACGGTTTCAGGTCAAATTGTCCATTTGCAAAAAGGTCCAATTTTCGAGCCCCCTTCCCCCAGGAGAGATCTCCTCCATTTACCCCGCTCATCAACATTAATGCCCAGTTTTTTATGTTCACGAAAATTTTTCCAATCATACAAAATCGTCCATTGGCGAAATGGCTCATTTTTTATCAAGTTATTTAATTGATTGATTTGATGGATAGATATTTATTTTGTTTTTCAGAAAGGTTAAAGTTGGGCAATTTATTTATTTTTTTTTTTTGGTTAGGAATTTTTTTGTTTGGACATTTTTTGGCTTTTTCTGTGAACGTTAGAAAAATTAGATATTGTCGATGGGCGAAATTGGAATGTATGTTATGACAAATCAGACCTTTTTTAAATAAAGGTTTGACTTACTACAACAGTTTTTACACTCTTGGCAACCATTAATTTTTTTCAGATTAATAATAAATTGAATTGCTGATTTCTTAAAATGAACACATAACTTGTGTTCTTAATTACAAAACATTGTATAAAATATTAATATATCATATTTACTTAATCAACAGATATACAAGTTAGACCCAAAGCTATTTTTAAGTGCCCATTTTATTCCTGGGCTTTTGTAATCAGTGTTGCATTTCACTTAGTGACTCTTCAGAGTTAACGAGCCCCATCTTCCCGAGGCAACTGAAAGTAAAAGCAATGGTTTTGACTAGGATTTGAACTCCCGTAATACGTTTACAGAGCCTGCCAAACATTGTATTATATATTAATATCTGATAACATAAAATAAAAAATATATATATTAGAATTGCATAAAAATTCAATTTGGCAATGATTACGAAATTTTGGGATAGTTCATATTTTGATTTGAATAAAAAAAAGATTTGAGATGATTTAAATGGTTACTCCTTTCTAATTTGAAATTTGGATTTAAACCCTGTACATCTCAAAAGATGAAAATCTGAATAAGCACATTTGTAGAACTTTTTTTTTTTTGTCCCTACTCCACCAAATTTAGAACAACTGCACTTGGACGTCGGTTGAACTCAATTTAAGGAAAAGTATTTTTAGAAAGCAAACCAAGATAAAAAAAAAAGAAAAAAAAAAGGTTCGAGGTTAAATAAAGAAGATATTTTTAAAAAATAATGTAAATAGTTATGTTGAGCGAATTTTCAGTGACTTCAGGAAAAGATTTTTGGGATTCAACGCAGCTGTTTCTCATTTTATGCTTTAGGTTATTTTATATATATATATATATATATAAACACCCACACAAACATATGTATACACATATCAAAAATATATATAAATGTATTCATATATATATACAAACACGCATATAATATGCATAATTATATATATATATATATATTATATACATATACAAATATTAACACATACATATATACATATGTATACATCTAAATACAATTATATAAATATATATATATACACGCACACACATGTATATGTATATACGTATGTATATAAATACATTGATATATATACACATTTATATAAATATGTGTGCACATATATATATATACATACATTCATATAAATATATATATATATATACACACATACACACACACATCATATTTCAATATGCAAATTACATCGCTATGATGAGTAAAGTTATGCATTCACGACGTCAAAATCACTAGACCAAATATTAACAGACTATTTTGATAGAGACCTATTGTACACTCACAGACACGCAATCATAAGAATATAAATACATAGATTTTCTCTCTTTTGGAAACTCGACATTACTCTTTAAAACACTTTTACGCAGTCTGGCCTGATTTTTTTAACCTACTCTCACTTTCGTTCGGCCTCTCAAGCCGTAACAAGATTGTATACGGTTTGAGGTAATAATGGCAAATCTTCAAATTAACAATGGGCGAATTCTATCTTTGAGAAAAAAAAAGATATATTTATTATCACTGCAAGAAGAAAAAATAAGTATAAGAGAAACTAGTCTGTTGCTTTCGGCGTAAATATACAAACTAATCTATACTTTCTACTTTTGAGTTTTAATAAGTAGCCTCAACAAGATACTGTTGATAATTTATCTACTTAAAATAGACATTTCAAAAATATCAATTTATATCATTCATGTTAAAGGCAATAAATAATTTAAAAATAACTATAGACAAAGATGAAAGAAGAAAAAAAATATATAATGTTAATAAGATTATGACACATGTATAAAACGTAATGCTATTTCCCACGCTGTTAGTTAAACAGTGCCATATTAATAAAAAAAACATTTATTAGAAAATTGATATTGGTATTTATATTCAACTTATACATCTCTCTCTCTCTCTCTCTCTCTCTGACAGTCCGTCGATCTCAATTCTCTCATTCAATCTTCCTGTCTCTGATTCACTCTCACCCTCTGATTTTCTCTCTCTCATTTTTTCTTTCTCTCATTCTCTCTTTCTCTCTCTCTCTCTCTGGCAGTCCGTCGGTCTCAACTCTCTCTCATTCACTCTCTCTCTCTCATTTCTCTCTCATTCTCTGTCTCTCTGGCAGTCCGTCGGTCTCAACTCTCTCTCATTCTCTCTCTCTCTCCCTCTCATTCACTCTCTCATTTCTCTCTCTCTCTCTCTCTCTGGCAGTCTGTCGGTCTCAACTCTCTCTGTCTCTCATTCACTCTCTTACTCTCTCGGTTAGTCCGTCGATCTCGACGATGACGCGGAGGTCTTTCAGTGTCCGTGTCAGTGTGACGAGAGTACGATTAGAGCTCTGAAACCCCAGCCGCAGACATGACAACTGATGGAAGGAAATCCGGGCAGTGGTACCCGCAATCGCGCTCTTTTTGTCTCCCAAGTAGCAATATTCCGCTTCCTAATGCTATTGGCTGCACCTGATGCTATATTTCTCCAAACTCTTCTATGCCCAGTTTTTCTTCTCCAGGTCTTGAGTTGGTTTATGTTCTTCAAATGCCTCCTGAACACGTCCTTGTAGCTGAGCCGCGGCGCATCTAGGGGATGCGTCCCCCCCCCTGAGCTCACCGATGAAAACTTAGCAGGTTATACAATGATATAATAAAACACATTATTTTACAACAGACTGATCTTAAAAATTATGTGCTAAACTCATAACGCTATGTTTAAAAAATAAATAATTAATACCTAGCTGCAGTAGCATAGCAAGGGAGGGGTGGAGGGGGCAGTACACCCCGGGCGGTATATGCCAGGGGGTGGCATTTTGAGTGTTAAGAATAGATAAAAAATATAAAAAATATCAAAAAGCTATTTGTTTTTAATTTATTTTATGTGCGTAATGATGATATTGTTTAAAAACGGATTTTTTAAACTGTATCATCAGTCCAAATGAAAATAATTATTTCAAGTTGCATATAATTTGATCTTTGATTGTAGTTCCATGAAAATAAATATTTTTAGGGCTTTTCGTTATTTTGAACGGTAACGGATTATGAGTGGGCTAAGGGGCGCAAATCTAAACGAGCACCCCGGGCGGCAAAAACTATTGCTACACCACTGCCTAGCTGGACACAAGTGTTGTAAATTATTTTAAGTATTAATTTCTGGGCATCTCAGATTTAGGACTTATCTGAGTTAGAATTTCAATTATCAGTTGTGGATATGTTTGTTTTTTGTTTTTTTTACAGCATATCAAACTTTTTACGTCATTTAATGCCAATAACAATCATTTACTCACGTAGGATATTTTTTTATTTTGCATAATGTTCTCTATTTTACCCAAACCTCGGGGGAATGTGGGATTTCATGCCTTAAACAAGGGTATTAGAATGACTTGGATTTGAACTCACAAACTACGATTTCGAAGGAAATGTATAAATCACCTCATTCCCTCCAGCTATTGGTTAAATAGCAAACATTGTGTTATGAAAAAAAAAAACTACGTGTCTATACATAAAAATGTTCTGGCATTAAATCACCCGAAAAGATTTATATTCCATAAAACACACACACAATAAAACAAATATACTATACTACGAATTTTTACATAAGAGTGTTTGAGTTGCTCTATGTCTAACTGGTGGAATTTATAAGTTGTCGCTTTCTATAAGGCATGTAATTTATACGTCCATTTAATTTCTTGAACAGAAATTGTATCTATTGAACGACAACACGCATCTAATTGGATGCATTTGAAGCAATTGTATTTTATTGTGTTGTATCTCGACGATAGCCTGTCCTAGATGCCAGTGACAATATGAAAATGACTCTTTAAAATGTGTTTTTTGGTCGTTTAATGTCGAGAAAAATCGTTTTCAACTCTTTGGACCCCGACTTATCAAAATTACCAAGTAGTCACTTAGAACCTTTATATAAGAGGAATATATTAAAGTAAAAATATTGGTGTGTCTTTTTTTGGCTTACATTGTCAGAGCCGACATGTCGGACCCTTAAGATCCAAAGGTGAAAGAAAGAAATATTTAAAATAGCACATCGACTATTTGATTCATAGCTGAGTGAATATAGGGTTTTATAACTTTCCCAATGGTACTAACGCAAGTGTCAATCAAAATGTGCAGCCAATATCATAAAGAGGGGAATATCGTTGCTTGGGAAAAAAAGCGAGTACAATTATGGTCACCGCTGCCCGGATTTCCTTCATCGGTTGTCACATCTGCGGTCGGAGTTTCAGAGCTCTGATCGGACTCTCATCACACCTTCGACACGGACTGACCTCTACGTCATCGTCGAGATCGACGGACTGTCAGAGAGAGAGAGAAAGAGAGTCCAAATGTGAACGTAAATAGAAAGGCTGCGATTCGAACTCGCATATTGTGACTCACAGTCCCAAGGAAACTTTACTATTTGAAAAAAAAATCCCATCGTTAATTTCCGCTCTAATCAAATTTTAGATTTATTTGGTTGGTTGGTTGGTTCTGTTTCACGGCATATCAAACTTTTTAATGTCTCTTTAATGCCGAAAACAATGATTTCTTGATAAACGATCTTTTTGTCAACTCGTATTTTTAATTGCACAATATACACTACTTAAATAACTGAAGGGTATATGGGAATTCATACTTTTAACAAGGGTATTCATGCAAATATTAAAGCATATGGGATGACTAGGATTTGAACTCACTAATTACAATTCCGAAATCTGATTGCATTTCCACGACGCCAAACGGGCTACCCTAAATTTATTTTTCTTTTGATTTTTTTTGTTAAACAATAATAGAATCTATCTGCCTATATATCTATCTATCTATCTATATATATATATATATATATGAGATGGCAAAGACTCATTTGAGACCAATTAGGCTAACTGAATATTTGATAAATATAGTCCCGAATATCATCCTATCTAACTTTACTATACTGACCATTCAAATGTTGCTTTTTAGGGTCAGTTTTGAACAAATATGATATTTAAAATTGTCACTATAAAATTGTCTTCATGTTATTGAGATTTTGAATAATCACCTTAACAATATTGGTTACCATTAATTACTGTTACATAAGTTACCGATTATTTTGACTAAATATAATCTCAACCCTAAATCAAACCTCAACCCTAATTCCACCCCTAGGCAAAGCCGAATACCCACCTCCAAAAAAACTCTTTAGAATTTGTTTTGTTTTGCAGCATACCGGAAGTTTAAGGTCATTTAATGCCGAGAAAAATGTTTTTATATATTCACGCGTTGTTTTTTTTATTAACACAACGATCAATCTTTAACCCCATAGCTGGAGGGAATGCAGCGATTCATACATTTCCCTAAGGTATTAGTCAGTTATATCTGCAAATGAAACGACTGGGGTTCTAACTAGAGTACCACGATTCCAAATCCCGACTGCCTAGCCACTCAGCCTAATCGACTTCCATTGTATTGATATGAATCCCCATCCTCCATCCAGCTATGGAATAAATAGTGCAATTTGTGCTATTAAAGAAACTATGTTTGTATAAAATAATGTTTATCAAAGGTAATTGTTCTCAGCATTAGAATGGCCTAAAAAAGTTGATATGCAGTTAAAAACAAAACAAAGAAACAAACAAATCCATTTTATTATATCGTGTAAATAAAAAAAGACTCTAAAAAAAGGTGTTACATAAATGTATATTTTTTCTCCTAACCGAAAACCACACAATTTATCTTTTTCTTATAATGCAAGGCGATCGAATGGTATTGTTCATAGGGCAATGGAGCGACGACCCTAGCTCTTATAATTCTTTGCTCTCACTCTCTATCTCTTATTGTTTTAGCCAGACTCAACTTTTACTTACTCTTACATTTGCTTCTCTATTCAGATTCCCTGATTACGAATATCGGAGTCTTATTTGATTTGTGGTCAGGTCTGTGCCGAGCGAACCGTAGAGAAAAGCAAATTTTCCATTCAAGTAATCTAGGCCTCCTTCTATCGTCGAATCTATTTGCTAACATTATCACTTGATCGCTTAACTGTTTATCATTTCCTTCTCCTCCCCTGCATGAGAATAGCGGTGAACAAGATACTTTCTGGAACGGAGTTGTAGAAATGTATTTGATCATTGCACGGAAAGAATACTAATATAAACCTATCTTGCTTCACACTTGAGTCTGCAACATTGAATTTGAATCGACCGTTCAAGAGTCATGTATATATTAATACGATAGCGTCAGTGTTATTTAGTGTGCTACGCTTACATTAAAATAAATGACCTTAAAAATCTATATATTATATTCTATACATTAATACGATAGCGTGAGTGTTATTGTGTGTCACGCTTATATCAAAAGCGATGACCTTACCTCTATTAAAAATCTATATATTATATTATATACATTCATACGATAGCGTGAGTTTTTTTTTGCGTGTCACGCTTACATAAAAAACGATGACCTTACCTCTATTAAAAATCTATATATTATATTCTATACATTAATACGATAGCGTGAGTGTTATTTAGTGTCACGCTTACATCAAAAAGCAAAAGTCTTATCTTATTTTAAACTAACTTTTTATCATTAGAAAACAAAGGGTTTGAATAAAGGGTCCTTTGCTTTTTGTAGAGAGGGGAAATTTAAAGTTTGGATTTAGATTTTTTTTTTAGAAAAAAGTTTTATATTCTTTATTTTAAGGGTTTTTTTCTTTCTGTTTTAAATTACTGAGTAAAATTTCAATGAACTTTTGGAACAACCTACAAAATAGATAATAAATAAATATATATTTACTTGTTCAAGCATCTTCCCAAGTTGGACACAAGGCCATATTTACGTGCTCTATATACCTGGCCTTTTGGCATTCAGTAATGCCCTGCACCTACATGTGCTGTTCACCCGAGTTAACGAGCCTCATCTGCTTGAGGCAGCTAAAGGCGAATACAATGGTTTTGATTGGGATTTGAACTCGCGAACTACGATTCCAGAGTCCAAGTTTTTACACATATCTTCCACCCTCACAGCCCAAATAAATAAAGATATACATGAATAAATAACTAAAAGAATAAATTCTTTAAATGAAACATAATATTTACTTGGTGAGCACAATCCAAAGGCCATTTTTACGTGCTATTACGCGGGATTTTTATACTCGATGTTACTCTTCGCCTAGATGAACTGCTCTACATAGTTAACGAGCCCCAAGGTAGCCAAAGGTGAATGCAATGGTTTTGACTTGGATTTGAAATCGCGTAATACGATTCCAAATTCCAAGCTATTACAGTAATGTTCCACCCTCACAGCGCAAATAAATAAATATATGAATAAATAAATAAATAAATAAATAAAAAGATAAATTCTTTAAATGAAATATGATTCTGTATATCATAGAAATCGAAAAATACTCGAGAGACTTCGTTAAAAAATTTTTTTTTTTTCGTTACTTGGCGAATAAAACCACATCTTGTGTACGAACTTTTGGGACGACCTAATAAAAAATAATAAATATATGAATGAATAAATAACTATGAAAATCGTATCGTTCAATGCAATATGATTCTGTATATCTTAGAAATCGGAAAATACTCCGTAGAAGCCGTAAAAATATTTTTTTGTATTATTTCATTAAGGAAATTTGTAAATTCTAAACATTCCTCGTTTTCTTTTGTTTTTTTTTTTCAATCAGAAAGCTGTCGTTCGTGTATGAAAACACCCGGTTCGGATTCCTGAAGGACAAACCTACGAAGAAGGAATTGTGCTTAGAAATCTTTGAAAGTTGAATCAGTTTGTATCATCTGTTAAAAATAGTTTCTAGCGACATTCTCAAAGAATAGCGTTATCAAATTCATCCGTAGCAAAGAAAGAGTGCGATGGATAAAAAATATAGGAATAAAAAGGATAGCGAGTTTGATAGATTGATAATTGTGCAGTTTTGATAAGATTTAGATTGAGAAATGCATACACACACATTATATATATATATATATATATATATATATATACATATAGTTAAGCGTAGACACGGAGTCAACGGGAGTCGACAACTGCCAGTTTCTCGCTTATGCGTTCATTAGGTCGAAAGCTTTCACGTAATGCTATTCCAGTGCCCAAGCTTTTACCAATGCTCCACTTTCATTGCCTATATGGACTAAATGCCCGGAGAAAAGTATGAATAACTACCTTCCCTGTAGCAATGCATTAAATTGTGCATTTTGTGTAATTAAACAACCAGGCGTGGACAAAATAAAAACGTTTACAAAAAAAGACTTTTTCTTCAAATTTATGTACCCAAAATTGTTGATATGGAGGGAAAGTAGTAATACATACTTTTCCCTAGCGTATAATCTAAATATGGGCGCACACGCAATGATTGGGATCCACCCTAGCATATTATGTTTGATACGTAGCTGAGAGTGTATCCACAGTCCTAATGTGATACCTTTATATATATATATATATATATATATATATATAAAATCAAGATGGGTTTTTGACAAAGTTTTTGATCAATTCTATCTGTGGCATGGTTGGGTCGAAATTGAAACCGCTCTCTTGAGACAATTGTCCCTTGGAACCGTAAACACACAACGCCTCCATTCGCTGAGCTACGATTACAGATCCGATGTAGAATACCAGAAGTAAGAGAGAAATAATTGAATTTATAAAAACGAAATATTCTAACCTTAAAGGCCTGGGAATAAATTGTCCGAAACTTTGTTTTAAACAATGATGAAATAAGACAAAAGTCTGCAAAATAAATTAATATATAGAAACTCAAAAGTTTTTTTTTTCAATATAAAATTTACCAAAATAGTTGCTCTATCATTTCTAAATAACGCAAAATGTAAAAGAAAATAAATAAATACACAGACCCACGAGAAGAAATTGGCGTTTAACGCTGAATAAATTATTGACCTAAGGATACCACATCTAATTTTTAGTTACTGTGAATGACACCAATTTTAAATTAAAACAGCGACATTTTTGCCTTTAAGTTTCAAACAACAGTTTAAGAAACCCAAAAATTAAAGCAAAAAAAAGAAAATATTGATTGTATTAGTAAAGTGTATTATAGAAGAATTTAACAACAGACTGTAGTTGTTCGTCTTCAGATTATTCTCATAGATCCAGGCATCAATGTCATAAAAGTTAAAAATAAAAATAACTAACATAACATTCTCAGTGTTCGTAAAAACAGTTTATTTTCTTTCCTTCTATTTTACAGTTTGCTATTGTTTTCTTATGATATAAAAAAAGGCCTGCAGTCAAAATAGGAACATTAAATACGCTAGTTAAAAGGAGGGTGTCACTTTCTTCGTTTTTAATCTTTTATTTTATATTAAAAAGAAACGACATTCTTGCCTGCGGATCTTACACAAAAGTTTGGAAAATAAATGTAATACACACTTTTGAGAAGACAGTCTTTTTGAAAAACAGAATAGCTTATCTGGAAATAAAATGTTGATAAATTAAGCTCGCATTCAATAGCAATGTTATTTTTATATTAGATTTGTTCATTTAGCGATATATCAACATTTTTTATTGAAAATTTGAACCCACAGAAGCCGATATATCAGCCTTGACAACATAAGGCAAAAAAGACACACCAATATTTTGGCTTTAAACGTTTTTTTTAATATATCGGTTCTGAGTGACTACTTGACAATTTTGATAAATCGGGGTTAAAAAGATTAATTCAACAGATAGTCAAAAACGTTGTTCGACAGAGAACAACTATGGAAGGCAATAATTATTTCAATTTCGCCCATCGACAATCATGAATAATTTTTTAACGTCCACACAAATGGCCAAAAAAAGATGCCCAGAAGCCGAAAACATAGCTACCCAAAAAATAAATTGCCTAATCTTAACCTAAACTTTCTGAAAGATGAAATTATCATCTATCCATCTAATTTATCAATTAATTTGATAAAAAAGGGGATTTTAAGCTAAAGGGATTTTTTGTATAAATGGACAATCTTTTGTGGACATTAAAAAAAATAGACATTATTCTCTATGGACAAAATTTTATTATGTCTTATGTCAAATTGGACCTTTTTGAAAATTAAAGATTTATCCTGAAAACCTATAAATAGGAATTAACTTTACTATTCGGACATTTGTGTTTATATTTTTAGTTTTTTTTTCACACTACGTTTGTGCCTAGTATACATCAGGCTGTCTTCAGATATTGTAGAAATAAAAAAAAAATACTAAGATGAAGACCAATGTCCGAATAAAAATGTTCATTACTAAATTACGAAGCCTCAACTCAATAAAATAAACTATAACCATATAAATATATATAAAACCTTTTTTATATCAAATTTCTAAAAACTGAATTCCTATGTCATGTTAATCCTAATCTCAAGGATTTTGCAAAACAAACCTCACAAAGGCCAAAAATGTGCGTAAATTAAGTCCATATTGTTACGAATCAACTAAAGAACCAGGAAGCGGAAATGAGCACAACAAAAGGAAACCAGAATCCTTCATCGTGACGTCAGATTTTATGACTTTATCCTTACACCACACCCACCAAAAAAAAACACATTCTTATTTCATAGATGTCTATGAACAAATTGTTAAAAAAGAAAATAATCACGCTTATTCAAAAATCTCTTGAAAGATTCGTCGGTTTCTATGATTGCTTCTCAATGTAATAATTATATTTTACTTGTGAGGTGACTCGGAACAAGGACAGTTGAAAGTTGGTTTAAGAAGGAAGATGAATAGTTTTATGGAAAAGAAGAAATATATAAGATAA